>JAYDZG010000009.1:3332668-3347002 GCA_034509265.1 Microcambeva bendego | reverse complement strand
ACCTACTAAACTAAAGTAAAGGAGGCGCAGCCTTTGTACCTGCTTAAGTAAAGTAAAGGAGGCGCGGCCTTTGTACCTGCTTAAGTAAAGTAAAGGAGGCGCGGCCTTTGTACCTATTAAAGTAAAGTAAAGGAGGCGCAGCCTTTGTACCTGCTAAAGTAAAGTAAAGTAAAGTAAAGGAGGCGTGGCTTTTGTACCTGTCATTCTTAATGATGAAAGCATATATTCTGTATATGTGGGCTCTGTACTGTATCTTATAGTCATAGTGAAACGGGTTTGGTCTCTTTACCTGAGAATACAGGGGCCGAATGAATTATTATTTTAAAACAAAATAATAAAATAGGAGAGAGAGTTCGATATTTGACATCTTGGATCATTAACCACATCTGTACATTTGGTCACTTGGATATTGAAGGGACATATTTTCACAAAAGTCTATTACATGTTCAGTTATTCTACAATGTTGTTCAATTTCAATCTGCATTCCAACGTTTAGTCTCAATCTGAAATGCACTCACTGTAACAATACCTTTTTATTACTGAGTTCAATTGTTTTCATGCTTTTAACTTCCAGAATGACTTTTCTCTCGTGTACCAAGCCTGGTACATTAAGACATTTGATGAATTACGGGTGGCCTGCAGAGCTCTAAACTCAAACCTAATTGAAAACCTTTAGGATGACTTTGAACTCTCATTGTGAGCCAGGAGTTCGAGTTGGTGCCTGACTTCCCAAATGCCTTTTGTAGAGAACATGTTCCAATACCATGTGACGGGCCTACCCAGAGAATGAGAGGCTGTAAGGGAAGGAGGTGGCACAGGTCCATGTTTTTGCAATTTCCAACAAGATCATAATTTCAGAGCTTCATAACTTCAGGTTCTGTAATAAGGCTCGTGTTTACAAATGGGCCAAATCAAATCTGAGGAAGAAAATAAATCAGGCGTGGGCTTTGGCTTTATGTTTCCTTGGGTACCACCTAGAGGCAGTGCCTGTGTGCTATCACAATTTTAAACAAAATAACAGAAAGGACCGAAACCATTAAAAGAAAGTTCAATCCGTCAGTGTTACTGAAGGTGTTGCGTCTGTAGCCGCATCCCGATACTAATCCCCTATATTTAGCTCAGCGCGCTCACCTGCATGATCATCGACTCCTCGATGCTGATCCTGAGGCCAACTTGGCCTGCTTCTCTTCTAAGGTCAATGGTCATCTGCTGCAGATTCGGCTCATTCTCCTCGAGTAGGGCGACGTCATGGGCGAAGCGCAGATAACCAAGACGGTCGTGATCAGACTACGCACTTCCAGCCCTGATGGACAATCAGCGAATGTGGGGCTGATTAATACAAATTAGTCATAAATAATTCTGATTCTTTGCAGATCACACAGCTTGTTTTAACTCCACCACATCACAAGTACAGAGGTGTGAGAAATGTTTCTCTTACGGGTACATTTTCATTCGCAGCGCAGGTAAAGCGAGGCTGGAAAAGACTGAATGATTGCAGAGGTTTCTCCAGGCGTAGAGCTTTTTATTTTTCACATCATGCCACTGCACCATTTTTTTTTTTTTTCGTTTCTTCACCAAGAGAAACGTGATGAATAAAACAAGGCCTGATTACGATTCAGGATCAGAATGCCACGAGGTAAAAGACGTGCGTCAGTATTGCACCAGTCTGATTCCTGTCTTGTTATGCCAGTCACTCAGCGAGTCTGTCAGGATTAAAGCGGTGGATCACGGACATGCTCTTCCCTAAGAATGAACAATATACGCCGATTCAAACCCGGTGTGGGTTAGTAAACAGTCTAATCCATGAGAAATGAACTGAATGCATTGCTTTTTATATATAAAAAACCCCGATGCTTTGTCTTCTATTAAAAAGTTCACTGGGTTTGACAGAACCTGACAGCACACTGATGGAAATGTCAGCCAATCAGAGACTGAGATTTGATCATTACTGTCGGTGAAAGTGAAACGAATCTGGGCTTTTCCCTCACGTCTATTTAGCTTCCAGCACAGATCTCAGAGTAAAAGAACGTAACAAGCTGGTGATAATCCAGTATTTGGACTTTTGAACCTTGTTATCAGGGCTGCAGGGGGTTTACAGAAGGATCTACATTTGACAGAACTAGAAGATATTCTCATTTTCATCTGGTTCCTAATTTTAGTTTACAATTTGGACTAAAAGATTAAAATATGGTTCACTTTGTTCTGAGTTGAGGTTATTTGGTTTTGGAAGGTGGTGATAAGATAAAGGAGGGTGTACATTTTTAAACTGTAGATTCTTTGTGGAAGCTGCTTTGGTAAGAGTGGCAGCTGTATGTACATCATTAAAAGATTTGCACATCTGGATTTGAGCAGTTTATTATCTCTTTATTTATGGCAGATCATCAAGCTCTATTAGACTGACTGGCCAATGAAGCCAGGTTAAGTTCAAGTTAGCTTCAGTCCCCGTCAATATAGCATGACGCTACCACCACCACGTTTCACTGCAATAATTAAATGATTAATTAAATGGTTTTACCAAATATAGTGTTTGCTGTTTCCACACATTTTTAGACACGACCAACTTGGTACCAACATGGTGCAGAAAGTTTTAGAAGATCCCTCGGAGTACAGTTTTTAAAAGATTATTGGTCCTACAGCAAATCTCCACAATCGTCAGTGCTTTACCATACAGTCAGAACATTATATTAAAACCCAGAAAGCCCACTTTCAAACTGGTCTGAATTCTCAGTGAAATGCCATTACAGAAGTGTAGCTGGTGTCTAATGGGGCGCCCAGGATGCTCTTTTACTAGCATCACCACACATTTCATGTAGCATGAACCACGTTAAAATTGTTTCCTCCTGTAAATGGCTCATTGGTTTTCAAAATGTTTTTGCATCTCCAGATAAAAATATGAAATGACGCTGCACTTGTAAATGCTTGTACAGTCGTTTCACATCAAAAGGATTTATTGCCACACACAAATGTTTTCTCGGCTTTGGTCATGAATTTGATTATTCACAGATGGGATTTGCAGTGAAGCGAACAGTTGTTGAGATACAGAAACACTGGTTTCCCCAAGCAGAGGTTTCAGCCTTACAAGCGTAATGCCCGTCATCCTCCCTCTCCTGACCCTTACCATTAAAGTCACTGTCTGTCCTTATTTTAAATACTTTAAATCACTTTGCTAAGAGGCACTTGTTAATATTTTCCTGTCCCCAGCTCCTTTTGGGATTCCATAACATTTTTTCTTAAATGGAAGGCTATTTAACCTAATTGGACACGCTCTGGAAACATCAAGCACTGCTAAAGCCCAGAAATGTGTCACCTGAGTGTGTGGACGTGATCGTATTTACTTCATGCCCGCATTATGATTCATTCTATTAGCAAAACAAAGACTTTAAAGGACTTCATCTGAGCCCTTACAGCCATATAAATCACACTTGTTTTTTTAATTAACTTGATTTATTCAGTGAGAACATTTTCCTAGCTCATTTCCATGTACTCCATATATAAAAAGAAATAGTAATAATAGTTTAGGGCATTATTCAGATCAGATTGAATTATACTCATCCTTAATAAACAAACACAATCTCGTTTGTGCTATACATAATTATAATGAGGTCTGGGTATTGCTGGAGATTGTGCTTCTATGATCTTGCAGTGTGGCTGCATTTACAGAAGCTAGTCGAGGGGGAATAGATTTACAGTATTTGCAAGAAAAAAATATTACCAATAGTAATAACAGTAAAAAAAATATTTATGCCAAAGATTTGTTGAAGTGGTGTTGAAGTCAAACGTTTCTACACACACGGAACATGCAGGTCAATCATTTTTACTAATTTTGTAATGTAAATGTTTAGCTTTTGTGGAAAGCTATGTCAGGAGGGTGGAGACTTCAAATTACTGCCCATTGGTTTAGAATGAGATGTCAGGTGGGCTAATCATCAGATGTCCACATACTTGTGGATTGTGTAAACAATGCTAATTGCTAACTGCTAATAATGCTAAACTAACTATGCTAAAGGCTGAGCTAAATCCTAAACAAAGAAAATGACATGGAAGCTAATCACTTTGCTAGCTTAGCCGCTAATTGTAAGCACTCATGCTAACTCACTGCTTCCAAACCTTTTCCAGGTCTTGACTTCCTTTTTTAGACTTTTTTAGAACTAACAAGAATAATAAAAAAAGATTGCTAAGTACATGACTTATTATTACTATTTACTAATTATTAGTAATTAATTCATCAGTTCTGTTCATTTTCTTAAACCACTTATCGTAATCAGGGTCGGGTAGGGGTGCTGGAGCCTATCCCAGCTCTTCAAAGGGTACAAGGCACACATTAGTTATTAGTAATAATAATAATTACTAATGAAGTAATTATTAACTGATTGGGAACCTCTGTGCAAACTCCTAACAGAAGCTGTTAAAGACTTTTTTAAAAGTTTTAAAAGCACTAAGGAATTACAAAAGACCATGAACACTTGATATTTTGGATCGGTTTGAATCAATACCACAGAGATGCAGATAGAAGGATCATGAGATGGACCTTCTCCGTCACATCACAGAGGCTTTACAGAAGAGTGTTTTTAAAACTCTTCATATGTCCAGACATCATTTCAGTACCTTCCCGATTCATCTATTAAATGAGGCTCGTGGCTCGACTGGCTCGGCGTTAGGGACGTAAAGCTGAAATTCATCAGACGGTCCACAAGATTGATTAAGATAATGAGCAGACAAGGAGAAAAACAGAGCAGGCCCTCCGGACGTCTCCGGCTAATTCACATTCCGCTGCCTGCTATCCACTTCCTGCACTGCACTCTTCAACTTCTCATATATTATTAATCAACGACTGGGCTAAAGTTTGTCAGCAACATTTAACACTTCCTAAATGAGGACCTGTAAAGCACAATGCATGGAGAGTTCAAATATATGTTCCTTTAAACTACTTTTCTTTTCTTTCGGCTGCTCCTGTTAGGAGTCGCCACAGTGGACCGTGATCCGCATTGGCATAGTTTTTACATCCTGACTCAACCCTCCCTATTTATCCAGGCTTAAGACCCAGGACCTTTCTGCTGTGAGGCGACAGTGGGCTGGGCATTGATGTTGTTCAAAAAAGTCTCAGTTGATGCTCCAGTTAATTCCAGAGCTGTTCAGTGGGGCTGAGGCCAGGACTCCATCATGGGTGTTCCTGTGGGCTTTGTGCCAATTGTTACACCCCCTCCCAACCCTGATTGGATAAGCGGTTAAAAAAAGTGAGTGAGTGATTCTGGTGTAGCCTCGCTCCATTGCTGTGACGTCCATAAGTTCCTCCAGACTTTTCCCAGGCGGCGATTCTCGTTAAGAGATGACGGCTGGCCTCACGAGACTAAGCATAATGTGCAAAGGCTGTCTGTCGCCTTCAGTTTGGTCATTTCGTCTTGAGCAAGCACAAGCATCTGTCCATCAGCAGGAAGTTTCAAGTTTTTTCTCCTGGCATCTAGGCAGCGGATTCGTATTCTGACAGACGTGACACTTTCATTTTCCAATTTTCTTTCTTTGACCAGTTCAGGCTCACGTCAAGCTCAACAGTTTTAATGACGGTGGAGCTTGAATTTAAAATACACTCCATGATCAAAAGTATTTGCACAGCTGACCATGAGCTTGTCGGACTTCAAAATCAAGTGGTTATAATATAGAGGCTGTTTATTTATTAGGATTTTATTAGGATTTTTCTTGGTTACATTCATGACAGACACACGGTTCTTCATCACTCGAGGTTCATCTTTTTACAAGTTTATATTAAACACAATCGTGAACAACTTTGTCTCTGCAATTAACCAGCTGCATGTTTTTGGACTGTGGGAGAAAACCAAAGCACCCTGAGTAAACCCACACAGACACGGGGAGAACATGCAAACTCCACACAGAAAGGTCCTGGACCGCCCCACCTGGGGATCCTTTTTTCGCTGTGAGGCGACAGTGCTACCCACTAAGCCACCGTGCCACCCACTGATGTGAGACCTTCAGCCACTTCTTACAAGAAGTGTGTAAGTGAAAATTTCAAAGGGGCAGTGAGGTCAGGATTGTACTTTTTTTGGATTTTGGAGCTTGGGCTAAAGTTCAGGCAATGATACTGTATGTTCTAGATTGATCATTGGTCAGGGTTGCAGTTCCACTGAGACCAGTCATATTTGTGCATCAGTAGTGCGGATGAAACTTTTAAGCACATTTATTTTCTGACCAGAATCTGTGTTGAAGTTAAAGTTCACTGTCATTTTCCTTACTTATTGGTTTTCAGTACCACCGTGATGCTTTTCCGCTTCCTCAACATTTCTGTGTTTAATTTCTATCGATTCAACTTCGATGTGAAAATCAATCTTGTTATTTTATCCTTCATCAAAAAGAACTTGTTTTCTATTTGGCCCAGTGTTCTCAAGCTTTTAAAATCAATCAACACTTTTATCGTTGTTACTTTTAAGACTTCCAGGCTCTTCTGGCATGTGGCTTCATCAATTCACTTCTGTAATCCTACCTTTGTGGGATATTTGTGAAATAATTAATGTTTCTCAGTAGTCAGCAGACACCATTAATCCTGTTGGCACTTTATACTCTCTCTCTCTCTCTCTCACACACATTATGAGGGTTCAACCAAACGTCTCCACACTTCTTTAAACACTTTATAGATTTGTTTAAAGAAACTTTATTACTGTTCTACATTTACCTTTCTTTGCAAGTATTTTTCTAGCTTCCTACCATTTTGATGCCATTGAAAAAAAAAGGTACGGTGTAGCATGTAGCCACTGATGCCCCCTGCTTTCATGTCACCGTCACATGAAAATCTTCTTCCTCTTAAAGCGTCTTCCTCCAAAAAGTTCCATATCACGTGGCTCAGCACAGCACATAATGATGCTTTGCTGTGTTTATTTCCTGCTCTTAAAATAGAGATGAATGAAATACTTTCGTTTGTGTTATGATGGCACTGGTGAATACTATAGTGGGGACGCTGGTCCGGAATGGGCAGAGCCAGCCCGAGATTTTCACAGAGAGAAGCCTGGGCCCAAGCGAAATGAAATATTAAATGCGCTTATATTATGGGCTAATAGATAAATAACTAAAAATCTCGTTGATTGGTCCAAGCGGGATTCGATGCGGTGTAACTCCGTTTAGCCATCAATGAGGAACTGTGTGATCGTGCACGCACACACGGCGGTTTAGAATAATTTAAATAAGCCTTTATATGAAGCGTCAAAACAAAGGAGGTGAGCTCAACATTCACCTTTATAAAAGTAGAACTTATATTTAATATTCCGTTCTTGGGAATTGTGCATAATGACATAAAAGAAGTTTAAAGAAAAGTCTCGCGCTCGCACTTCTTCTGTCGCGGCGAAGAATAATAAACACGCGACGTCTGCGTGAAGTAAACAATAAAACCGGAAGTACGCTGATTACCACGCGGTAGCCACGCGGCGCCCGCGTGCTCTATAAATGGTTTCTTATCTGTCGCGTAAACGAATTACTGGGATTCCCGAATCTAATCCCGAGATAAATGAATGAATGAATAAGTAAGTAAATAAAGTAATACATAAATAAACAACTAAGTAACAAACTGGGTCTCTTGGCTGTGCAGGTGATGCAATAAAAGTCACCACTGTGTAAATAGAAGGGGAATCTGATCCCAAGATAAATAAATAAATAAATAAATAAATAGTAAACTGAGATCTCTTGGCTGTGCAGGTGATGCAGTAAAAGTCACTACTGCACAAATAGAAGGGGTCACACCGGAAAGCACTATCCCTGAGATATCTTTTATTACCTCAGCCTAAAAAGGCTTACCCACGGTTCAAAGAGAACGCGTGTTACCGGTGTCCCTAACAAAGCGTGCAAGAGAGCACAAAGAGAGGGTGTGACGGAGAGCCCTGGCTTGGCGTCAACTTAAATACACTCTCAGCCAGGTGTTCCCCGTCTACCTTGATTGCACGATAGTGGTGTGGCGGTTGTAGTTCTTCTTCTGGTGGAACTACGGGTTGCCAATGAGGGGCGTTCACAGAGTTGGCTCCCTCTGGTGGACGCAGAGGGATTTGACCGACTCCTAACAATTAGATACAAACAACAACAATACAAAAATAAATTAGATATTGTAGGAACTATAATTTTAGAAGTAAACAATAAATACAAATTGAAATGAATAAAATAATGAATATGGAGTGATTGGCATCATGAGTGTGGGCAGATGAGCATCTTTAAGTGTTCCCAGGATTCGGAATAAGAACCGTTGGACCTTACTTAACCAGTGACTGCATCCAAAATATAATACAAACTTCAGCTGCTCCCATTAAGGGCTGCCACAGCAAATCGTGATCCGCATTTATAATTTTGCATAGTTTTAACACCAGATGCCCTTCCTGATACAACCCTCCAATTTATCCGGGCTTGGGATCAGAACTACAACTGTGTATCCTAATGGCTAGGGTGGCAGCCAGCCATCCGGGGAGTTCAGACTGGTGTGCAGTGAAAAATCTGACGACTCCACCTGGGCGCCACCTCATTCTATAATTATTATTGTAAAATAGTGAACGCTGGTATTGTTGTGTTTATCATTTAGACAGCATTCCGTTAATGGCCTCAATTTTAAAATGGCATGCTTGACAAGCAGCCACATACTTTCAGCCTTAAAATATACTCAGTGATGTTGTAATTGCACCAGCTGAATATTAAACAGCCCCATCTGCGTCCTAATCACGATGCTTTGTGGGTAAGTTCTGCTTCTGATATCTGCACTGATATTGATGTGTCGTCTCTCCTAAAGGTCACCTAACAACTTCACTTCAGCTGATAAAGTAATGAAACAGCACTTTAAGAGGTCAACAAGGACGTCTTATTGGAACACAGCCCAAGTTTTCTTTCTCGAATTATTCCAGCTTAATTTCTTTTTTGCCTCCGTCAGCTTTGGTTCAGAGAACTCGGTGTTTTATAGAAAAGTACGACCTGTGAAATCTGATCCGATCCGTTTGATAACCATGACCATTTCATTTAGGATTATGTGTTGATATTCTATTAACTTAAGGATTAAAGGAGCATTAAAATGCATCAAAGTCATCTGAAGGTTTCTAAGTTTCAAAAAACCTTTGGAAGTTCACTCTACAGCGCACTGCTGCAAAGGGATTATTGTTACAAGATTCATGGCTAACCATAAAAAAAGAATCAATAAAATCACAACTGTTTGGTTTAAACAATACTGTTCACCTCAGCCTCGTGTAATCAATTATTCAGAAACATCTTCATCCAGGTTAGAAGTTCTAAAGCAAACTGCTTTAGACTGTAAATTATTAAGTAGTCGAAATCGGGACTCCCAGTAGATGTTTTTAAAAAATCTGATATTTCTATATTTCTGATATTTTTTGGCCATTTTTTCCGTTTGCTTATGAATCTGCTGTTGAACTTTAAATCTTGAACTTTCTGAAGCTGAGCTCAATTATTTTGTCTCAGCCACTCATACTGCTCATGAAAGAAGCACAGACTAACACCTGCACGTCTTTAACACTCATTTCTTTATACATTTATATATTTGGCATTGAGTAGACACTTTTATCCCAAGAGAACTGGCCCCTCTAATGTCTTACTACAGGGTCCAGCAATGACCTGACAGGGGTGGGACTTTGAAGAGAAAAACCACCAGGATGCTAGATCCAAGTATAAAAGCTTGAATAAACAATAGTTGACAAAAGTGAACTTGATCAAGTGATTCTCTTTCAGAATGTACACAACCGCTGTGAAATCTGAAAATCCAAACAGATTCAAGCAGAGAACTTCAGATTACTAATCCTTAACCGCTAGGGTACGACTGCCAGCCAGCAAAGGTTTCATTATGTCAAGCTGGTTTGAAACAAACTGATGCGAATTCTTAATGTTTTCAACCAGATGAAGTTAATTAAAAAATATACCTATGTTTTATCATAACGTGTCTCGAAAGCACACAATAACTATGAAGAAAAAAACGGAAACACAAAAGTCCGGATTTGGGCCCCGGTAGGGACGCCGGAGTGCATCAAGTTCACGCCGCCGGTGCCAGAGTCAGTCAAAAATAAATAAATGTAATAAATCTGACTGTACGCCTCTGCACCTTTTATGCAGGCACAGTGGATGCCTTCTGGCCCTAAGAAAAAACACAGGTGTAAATTAGATAAACGGCGAGCGTGAACGTCGCAGCCAACGAGAAGGTGCGACGACTCGTGCTGCCTGTGCTCCCATTATATAGGGCGAGGGCAGGGGCGAGTCGCCAGCCTTAATTAGAACGCTTCCCCTTTAAAGACCCTAGGCAAGGAACCGGAAAATGGCTTTAGGTTCGCCGTCGCTGTGGGATTCCTCACTGCATGCTTCTAAATGACAGCCGGAAAATCTATTCACTGATCCCAGAACTGTGATTAGTGTGAACATGATATTATGACATTGCCACGCCCCTTTAATAAAGTATCACACATTCTTCTTATGTATAAAAAGGTTCAATGTAAAGTCTGCTGTTTGGGATCATTTTGAACATGTTCAAGACAAACAAGAAAAATGCTTAATCTGCCGACAACATCTGGCTTATTGTAATAATACAACAAGTGTGTGGCAACACTTGCATTCAGTGTCAATGTAGACATCATGCTTCACAGGCTTGAGTCTTTTTGTAATCACTTGTTTCATTTCATTCAGTCTCACTCAGGCTATTCATCAATAGTGTCTCTATACAAAACTGTGTGAACCATAAAAGTTTAATTCAAGATTACTTTGAGTAGGGGAGCTAACTAGCTGATTAAAAGACTGAATACGCTGGTTATAAAAATGGGTCTCGTGCTTTAATTGGGCATTTTTTAGGAACCCCGAATCAAACTTTGCTAGCAATTGCAATGTCCTCACCAAACAATTCCCCCCTCCAACCTGCTTGCTTATCTCTCTTTCTTCTTTTAGTCTTCCAGGGTAGGCAGTATCTCCTTTGCCTCCTAGAGACTGGGAGAGACTTTGCAACATACTATATCATGAGTAAATTGAGCTTAATGCTGTGACATTCCACTATGTTACAGGCGTGGAGGATTGAATGTGTTTTTATGTGGATCACTGACCTTTCTGATTCTATACAAAATTCTGAATTATTATTGCTACAAACCTAATTGAAATTGTTGTCGTTCCATGTACTGAATGTTGAGGTCTTTATTAAAGAGAAGCTTTTGCCTTCTGTACCGCATGCATGCATGTGGCATCAGTGGAGATATTTCCATTGACTCGGTTATCTGTTGGCTTCCATTCAGTCTTTCCCTGCATTTGTGTCTTGTGTTGTTCTTGTTTAGAGGATCTGGACTTCGCATCCTGCAGCAGAAAGTCAATTCTGGTGAATTTAATTCACTTTATTGTCAGTGTGCATGTCCAAGCAAATCGAATTAATGCTGCTTTTTCTGTATTGATGCAGCGGGGAAGATTCAATCAGACGGACAGAAATATAACCGAATAAAAATAATATGTACGGCCCAGAAAAGGAAAAAGATAAAAGAAGCTCAGTCCCACTGTAAACTTTTGAGATGAGTTGAATTATCCATCCCATATCATCATTCATTATATATTTACCAATCATCTATTCATTAAATTACCTATATGTATATAAAGTACCTTTATTGCCACGACAAATAAAAACGTTTGTATTGTCAAAGCACTGAAAAGACAAAAAAATAAAATAAAATAATAATATTTATATATATACAATTACAGTAATGTCTTCGGTGGTTCTATAAATATAAATTTGTATTTGTACGTTTCACACTTGCTTAGGAACATTTGTAATAGCTACAACTGACTTGACTGCAATATCATTTAACATCAAATGTACTGGCACAAATTCCCATATACACACTGCAGAATGAGGTGAACAGCACTTCTGAATGCTTCGAATGGCCAGTGTTCAGGGTTACCTTATTATGTCTGGAGTCTGCTGCCCTTATAGGGCCAAGGAACGGATCGATCCAAAGTGAAATGCTAAAGGAGGCACGGGAAAACCTGTTCATGAGCCAGCAAGTTATTTCAGATTAAAGCCTGCCGTAAAATAAACTCTGGTGTTAAATGTACAGGATGTATTTACTGTAACCATGTTTCATTACAGATAATAAAACACTTACAGAGTACAGTGGCACCTTGAGACCTGATGCCTCCTAACTAGAAATCTTTGACTCCACACCGTTTGAGAAGAGATTTTTATTTTACAATGAATATCTGTTTCATTTAGTTCAATGTGACTCTGAAGGCATATCCACACACATCATTGTTTTCCTCGCTGTTTCACTTTTAAACTTGTGTTACAGCTCTGGGTGCTAAGAAATTGAAATAATCTGCTTTTCCAAGTCTAAAATGCTTTTTATTTAAAGGTCTAATGTGGATTAATTTACTAACAGAATGACAATGGAACACTAAATGTTTTTTTAATAATTATTGTTAAATAAAAAATTTAGAACTCTTGACCCACAATGAAATGTGTCCTCCGCATTTTAACCCAATCCATGGAGTGAAACACACACATACATGCTAGTGAACACTAGGGGACAGAAAAACACGTGCCCAGAGCAGTGGGCAGCCCTAGCCACGGAGTCTGGGGAGCAGTTAGGGGTCGGGTGCCTTGCTCAAGGGCACTTCAGTTCTGACCGGCCGTTTTTTCACATCTTGCAATAAATGGTCGATGACATATCAAGAAGGGTCACACAGCCACACAGAGATGAATTGTTTAACACTAACAAAAGACACTAAACAAGTTTGCTCTCTCTCTCTCACACACACAGACAATGCTAAAGCTAATCTAAACACACAGACAATGCTAAGATAAACTAGATGCTATGCTAATGCTGATCGCTCAACACATACATCATGAACCTAAACCCAAAGTTAGCACTTGATAACAAAGAACACTGACTGGCCAACACATACGATGAACAAGATGCATGAGCCTGACAACCCAAATTAAAATGAGCCCACCCCAACATCCACAGTCCAGAGTATTCCTGCCCTGGTGACCTGCCGCGACCCTGAACAGGCTAAAGCGAAGTCTAAAAATATCTACAGACAGACAAAGAGACGTGCTCTTCGATGTGCCAGCGCTGGAGTGAACAGTGGGATTGGGAACCGGTGCAGGATCAGGTGTTGTGTGTTCTGACAGCTGGTAAAATGGCTGTGATGTGTAGAAAGAGATATCGAGCTGTACTAAAAGCTCGACTGCTGCTGCCGCTGAGCTGATTACAGCTGTTTGATGATATCCAACATCGATCATCGCCAACTACTTATCTTCTCCTCTCACATTTCGCCTCTCATATGCTGCATGCTTAAAAATATGTGGACGGCTGGTCAGGAGCTTGGGCGTTAGTCGTTAGTAACACCTCTGAGCGCATAATGACCGCCATTATTCTGGATAGGATTGTCACATGATTTTAGAGACCACATTAGGCTACTCACTAGGCTAACATTGTCCAGCTTAGCTTACACTTCACAATCGGCTATTTCCTACCTACACATCATCAGTGATGTAAAGCACAAGACACGTCGTTTAGAGTTACAAAGTCTTGTAGTCTGACGGAAACATGTTTGGTGAAGGAGAAAAAAATTATTCTGGATTTGTTTCAAACCATATTATGAAGAATGATGTGTTTTTTCATTATTTTTATTATTTTGTTCAGTGGATTTGGTCTGGAAAAATGAGGCAGGCCTTTGACACCTTCACAATCTTTGTTAAATAAATAATAAAACAAACTGATTAAAATGATGAAAAATAAATCACACTAGAGGATGGAAGCGCAGGGAGAACTCTGAGTACATGATCATGGTTCCTGTGATCCTGGGTTGGAACCTCGACTCTCGTCACTGTCATTAACTTTATTTGCCCTTTGATCTGCACATTAATGATGGCATTGTAATCTTAGCTGCCAAGATGCCAGCAATAAGCTCTGACCTTTGACTCCATGATATTTTAATTTTAAATTGTGCTGTAACTTCCTGGCAGCTCATAAAAAGACTGATTATTTCTGTTTATTAGTCTGCAGACAAAAATGAATTCTGGGAGGGTGAACAGATAAAATCGTTAGACTGCAGAGGTAAAAAAGAGGAAAAACGTTTTTAAAATTATATTTTTTAAGCTAATGATGATAAACACATTATAATAAAAAAATCATGATCTGCTTTATTGATTTGGCACAGTTTTACCCCAGTCGCCCTTTTAAAACTCCACACAGAAATGATCTGGTCCGCCCCACCTGGAGATCGAACCCAGGACCTTCTTCTTGTGAGGCTGAGTCACTTCTACAACTACGACTACTACTATTAATAATATTGCACGCATAATAATAGAGACATAATATTAGTAAT
>JAYDZG010000009.1:3303460-3314387 GCA_034509265.1 Microcambeva bendego | reverse complement strand
TAATAATAATAATAATAATAACAATAACAACAATAATAATAATAATAATAATAATAATAATAATAATAATAATAATATCTTTTTATGCATCTTGTAAATGAGCATAGCCAGTCTACTGCTGGGGACCCCAAGGACATCCAAGGAGGGTGTGTATTTACCTAACACACACTCCCTCTGATGTGTCCACAGTCCACCAATCCCTTCTTGTTGTCCCGTACTTCAGTGGATTTGTAGACAGACTTTGTGGACGGTGGGCTAAACATTTGTTCAGTGGACATCGATTCCAGCTGAAGGTTTAAAAAGCGCGCACATGGACATTTATCAAGAGTACATGATGTTTATTTCAACTCAAAATAATATTCTGCTGTAAATAATCTTTCTGTCTTGATGATTGTCTTTATAGCTTCTAAGGTGAAGTAGGATGGATGGTTTACTGAGGGACGTTAAAAACTCTTTACATAGGCTCATGACAGGTGTGGGGAAGATCCCGATCAAACCTGGGTTTAAGTCTCACACACACACACACACATGTGCACACATACACACACACACACACACACCCACCCACACACACCATTCTCCCTGAACTACTGCATAATCATCTAAAAACACGAAGTGAAACAAACGAAAAAAGATCATTAGCAAGACAGAGGGTGGCACTGGTGTCTTTCTCATTCAAATCAGAGATGAGACATAAGAGAGCGAGAGACAGCATGAGTGATAGTCTGAGTGAGTGTGAGAGAAGAGAGAGAGAGAGAGAGAGAGAGAGAGAGAGAGAGAGAGCGCTAAAGAAAGTGAAAGTGAAAAGAGAACGTGAAGGATTGAATAAGAGAGAATGAGAAACAATAGAGTGTAATCAAGAGTATGAGATAGTGTGAGAGAGAGTGTGTGTGTGTGTGTGTGTGTGAGAGAGAGAGCGAGAGAGGAGAGAGAGAAGTGGTCAGCAAACTAAGCAAATTGTGTTTGCAGAGCTAAATAAAAAGCCTGCTGTGATGAACAGGAAGAAACATTGTTCTGTCCACATACTTTTGGCTTTGTGTGTGCTTCTTTTAACTGCTCCTACTAGGAGTCACCATAGAAGATGCAACCCTCCTATTTATCCAGGCTTGGGGGATAAATATATATATATATATATATATAGTAATGGAATCTTTTTTTAGTTTTTTTTAGATATTATGTGTCTGACCAAAATGAGTACTTTTGTAATATTATAGTTTATAGAAAAAAGTGGTATCCACGGCTGTAGACATTTAAAAAGTATTAATGTATGTAAAAAGATAAATAAAAATTAAATAGATTCAAAAAATTACAAAGAAATTCAGAAAATTATTTAATAATTACACGTCACAATGGTAACTTGAAAAAGCAGAGGAAATATTGCACAGGATTCAACAGGATTCAAAATCTACTGCATGTGGTTTAGGTTTCCTTAAATTAGTGCAAATATAAAAACGGACGACTTATTGTTGTTAGGCGGTATTGAAGCACTCACATGGACTCAAAAGCCAGACAGTGGCAAGAAACAACTACTGGAAAAGAGACAGGAAGGAGCCGGGAGAGGAAACAGACTCCATCATCCTTGGCTTATTTAAATCTGCACATGAACAAGACCAAGAATAAGCTGGAGTGACAACATCACAACGTGGACTGCATTATCAGAGGCTAGTTTGCTACAGGCGACACGAGACAGAAGGTCCCGGAGAAAGCTGAAACATCTGTGCAGCCAACCACTGTGAAGCGACGACAGCATAGTGATGTGAAGTGGAATACATGCAAATGTACATGTAAACGTTTCAATTCGGGGCTGGGGGTCGGGTGTATCGTCATTCCCTCTACGCTGTATATTTACCTTACCTGATCTTACTCTGACTTTTATTCGGCTTGCTTTAGCTCCTCAGTTTCCGTGCGTTAGCTCCTCTGAGGGTTGGAACTGAAGTCCGAGGTTGTGCTGACGGAGACTCTCGAGTAGAAGGAGCGGTAAACTGAGTGACTACCACATTACGAATAAATCAGGCAGGAGTTCCAGCCGGCTTCACGAACGCCGTGACTCATCCACGGTCAGTGCCATGAATAAACCAAACCCCTTGTTTGGTTCCTACCTCCAATTCTCCATGGAAGTCATGAGCCGTGATTTATTCCATGCTGGGTGCAAACACAGCCGATTGCAGTAATGCTCATTCAAAACGTTCACTACTTTTATACATATTTATAGATCACAGATCTACAGGGGCAGAAACATGTATTCAGTTCTTTTATACAGTTATGACTAAACACATTTAAGGGTTAAGGGCCTTTCTCAAGGGTCAAACAGCAGCAGTTTGGCAGTGCTGGGGCTTGAACCAGTGACCTTCTGCTTACTAGTTCATTACCTTAACTACTAGGCTACAGTTGACCTAGAAGATCTCAGAATGTCTTTCTAATTCCAGCATATGTGCATATAACCTTAATACCCTTAATAATAAAATGTAAATACTGAATACTTGTTTCGTCCTCTATAGATCTATACATATAAATCAAGGTATTGAACTTGATTGAATGAGCATTACAGCAACATGCTGTGTTTGCACTCACTTGAATCACTGCTGTTCTTTTCCTGGAAGGGTTCGAGGCGGTGGGTTGATCCAAGCGGAGACGGATGAAAAACCCGGCGAGAGCTGGAAATCGTTGATGGATGACGAGACTTGGCGGCGTGTTGCAGATCTGATCTTATAATCTGTGACCCTGAGTACTCGTAACATCGCACAGTGCGCCGTATGTGATCAGACCATCTCATATACCACCAGTGTTGACAGCTTGATCTCTCCAGTTTGAATCTGTGGTAATGTTGATCCAGTCCGGTTTCTAACAGGCACAGTTATCCGTGCTTGAGGGTGAGAGGTCGACAGGGTTAAGGCGCCTCCATCTGTGGTACGGTACTGATGCCAAGTCAGGGGAAGTGGCCACATCAGCATGTCAGAGTGCTCATCAGAGTGGACACAGGGCCCGCGGGTCTCCTTGAGCAATGAGAGTGGTGCAAGCATCCAAGGAGCTCAAATAAGAGAAAAGGAGGAAAGTGCAAAAAAAAATGTTATTCAATAATAATAATAATAATAATAATAATAATAATAATAATTCACAGAGACTTTCATTTCAAAAGAGGGCTCTGTTTTTAGCTGAGAAGATCACCTAGAGGCCACCTTGTTTTAGAGATCAAGTGTCAAGTTTTATTTATGACATACAGAGTCATACATGGTGCAACCGGCAGTGAAATGCTTTCATGACCGCTCAGCCACATTATAAAACAAAATATACATTCATATTAAAATAGAGTATAAAATATAAAACCTAATTTAACTATACCAATATAATATCAAACTAGAAACAATAGAAAAATATAAAGTGACCAGTGTAGAGTGTCCAGAGTGGAGTGCAAAGTGTCCAAAGTGTAAAATGTCCAGCAAGCTTAAAGTAAGGTGTCCAAGTACTTTTGGTCACATAGAATACAGGCGTCGGCCTTGACCACCTCTTCACACAGGTTTTTTTCTGGCAATAAAACCAAACTGAAAGGAAGCACTGCAACAGATGACTGTTTAATCGAGCTAACTTTGTACTACAGTGCTACCTTAACACTTAATATTAATCGGTTCTGGAAGTAAAAGTGTCAGATGCATTCAGACTCAGTAAGTAAGAGCGATGTCCACATACTTTCGACCATGTAGTGTGTGTTATTAAAGTGAAAACTCATAGAGAAATCCCTTCAAACTTACTTGGACACACTTGGAGCGGGAGAAGATGCCAGGAAATCTCATGCCCAGGTCCGACATGCCAGAGCGTAGAAGCCTTTTTACAAAACCCTAAAAGAAAGGAACCCACAGGCTGAAGATATGGTCTCTAATATCCCACAGCTGCTGCCGGGCCATTAAACGAGGTTTATAATCTCAGCCCAGTCTAGCGAGACTGTTCCTGGAACTGGCATCTGTACATTTCTCCGTATAAATGTCTCTGTTCTATGAATAATGCAAATCTCGATTTGGCTTTGGGCATTGCCAGGGAACATCGGGGCTGCCAAGACGCTTCACGTTGGCACCGTTTGATCCGAGAGCATTTGGGTGGATGTTGACTTTGCCTCGACAGCCATCGCTGGGACCGTTTTTATCGAGCACGCAAGATTTTTCAATCTTTTTTCATCTTCTTTAGCCCTAATAGGATGTGGCTGGTGCCCAGGAGTCAGCGGAGAGCACTTCCAGATCAACAAAATAGCGCTGGCATGGCGGGGTGGAGGGAATAAATAGGCTGCAGGCATCGCACAGTTGTAAAAGAGGAAACAAGTGTTCCATGAAATAGGCTATACACATAAATGTCATCGAGCTCCGATAGCGCAATAGCTCACTTCCATTTAAATGGAGATAAGCCGTGGATGCAAAGCGGTGCTGAGAGTTAAAGTACAGACGCCGGCCGCTGACAGGAAGTGATATGCACGTCAATCAAAAACTCATCCTGACTTAGTTCAGAAGCACGTTGGTCAATATGTAATTGTGTAGAATTTAATGAAACAGAAATTGTGTAACACTGTGATGAAAACACACACACACACACACACACACACACTTACACACTTACACAAACACATAAGACTTCACCGCTATCCCGACTGCTTAGTAAGAGCATGACAAGCTCCCCTGCTTAATAGCTACTTTCGACCAGGTGGACAATAAAAGTCCCCTCTTCACCGTAATAAGATCAACAGCAGCCTTTATTCTACTGGGAAGACCTTTTACAACATATCTATATGACCTAACTTCTCATTTAGCAGATGCCTTTATCCAAAGCAACCTACAGTACAGTTACAGTATACCGTCTGAGCAATTGAGGGTTGAGGTTGTTCAACCGGCAGTGGTGGGTCCTATTACTAGTCCAGTACTTTAACCTTTAGGCTACAGCTTGCCATGTAGCCTAGTGGCTTGCCCTGCGGCATAGCCAAGAGCTTGCCCTGACCTGCTGCCAGTTCATTCAAAAGAGGGATTTTTGAAGATCAGGCACTAATGTAAAATGAGAATTTGCCACATAATTCAATTCTAAGTCATCACAAAAGATTAGTTTAGCTGAATTAAAGTCAGTGCTCTTTTCAGGCCACAGAAATTCAACATCATGCTGGTGAAGTGGTCAGTACTGTATACATGTTGAAGGGGGGGGGAGTGTGCTAGTTACGTTGCATTTAAAATTTGGGAATTAAGCAGTCGCCTTGCATTCCAAATGATGTACAGCACTGTGACAGTCTGAACTATTGCAGATTAAGGGTCGTACTTACCTGGCAGTGGTGAAGCTTGAACCAGTGTCGGTATACAGCATTATATCTTTAATACTATATATAAATATCATACTCATTTGTTGTTTTACCATCACTATTCTGTTAACGGAGGCTGTAGGTCTAATTCACTGGAGAAAAAGCAGGAAGAGCAAACTGGATAGGTCACCAATCCATCAAGTTTAGACTCCAAAATTATAGTTGCCGTAGTCTTATTATTCATAGGTGTCCATATATATATATATATACATACAATGTTATTCACATCTAATATAATACAAAGAATGTAGATTACTACTCAATAATAAAATAGTTTGAGCTTCTCTGGGGTGAAACGACTTTACTGTAGAAGGGGGTAATTCATCAGCTATTTGTTTATTCCAGCATTATTTAAGTGTATTTTTGGAGGAGGAATAATGAAATTGGTCCCTGTGCATGCTTTAGGGTGACTTATATTTGCATACAAATAGGCTTCTCTCCCCAATAAAACGGTGCTGTGTTGAAGAACTGCACGGCCCAGTGCGCCCTCTTCCAAACTGGCAATATCTGGGACCGTAAACATCGCCGTTACTCCGCATGGGTGAACCTGAAGAAGTTATTGTTGCTGCTGATCTCTCACTGAACAGGATAAATTCAAGCAGGGCTAGAAAATCCAGATTTGTATGGCCCTAAAGCATATAAGCATCCTTCTTAATTACTGGGTTTAGGCATTTCAGCCATGCACATTGCTAATGTATGTATAGTATTAATTTTAATAAGGAAAGGATATGCATCCAGCCCTGGTTGCAACTTTTATGGTTTGAAGTTTTTCTCTTCCGGTGTGATGGTCGGTCTTTTCAAAAAACTTGTGATTACGTCACCACAATTTTAGCTTACTAAGCTAACATATTAAGCTTCGTAGCCTTTAAACCAATGAGATGAGGTGGGACAACACGCTAACTTGAAACCACTTTGTTTGGAAGAGCATGACAGAGAATTCCAAGTACTACCCTGGTCCCCTTATTCCCCAGCTTCGAACCAAACTGAGAATCTGTGGATCCTCCCCCACACACACTCCGCATGGTTTTAGATGGTCATATTAATGTGTAATTATTAAACAGATCTTTATACATCTAAAGACAAAATCTGAAGAAACTGTCAACAGAGTTTCCTACCTCACAGCACTATTGTGTTCAAACAGGATATAAAGTTTAAGGCTCTGGTTGTTTTTTAGAGAAGGCCAATGGTGGATCTAGTTGGTCAAAGCACTGCAATCTGAAGAGAAATACTGAGAGAAAAGTGTGGTCCTCCAGTACTGCTGCAGCTCTGTTTAATAATCCTCTGCTTGTCTTACAACTGTGCAACCTGAAAAATCTGACTGTTAATGAGATCCGCAGAGAATGAGATTAAAGCCAATAAACCACCCAACAGTACCAGACAGGAGGGAATTAAAACCCCTACCAGGCGTCCTCTAGGTAAGTAAATACATGCCATTAATATCAGCAGTTATTCTTCAGCAGATATAATGATTGCCCTGCTGATCACCACACTCTTCATATTTCATTATAATAAATCAGTAAACAAGATGCTGAGAGCTTTATGGCCATATGTTTGAATGTTTGAAAGTGTAGATATTATGCTCAAAGTAACCTTCTTAGGATGTTGTTATTTGTCATTACATGTACAGATGCACAGTACAATGCGAATCTTTCTTGGCATATCTCGGCGTTTGGAAGATGGGGTCAGAGCGCAGGGTCAGAGATCGTACGATGCCCCTGGAGCTGACAGGGTTAAGGGTCAGAGTCTGGATTCTAACCGCCAATGGATAGCCTAAAGCTCCATCCACTAGCCCACGACTGTCAAGACGTGTACTGACAGGCATTTAGAAATAATACAATTATAATAGAAATGACTTAATATTCTGTCCCTAATAAAACATGCAGGACAGCAGGACAGGAACTCCAAAAATGTGGAAGCGATCATGTGTTGGTATCTGTTTTAACAGGGTAAAAACGGAATGGCATTTCTGGTCAGCATTTACAGAATTTCTCCTATACACTAATCAGGCATAACATTATGACCACCTTCCTAATATTGTGTTGGTTCCCCTTTTGCTGCCAAAACAGTCCGGCTACTGTGCTGCACTGTGACCCCTTTTTTAGCAGAAGCAGCATTCATTTCTTTGGCATTTTGAGCTTCAGTAGCTCGTCTGTTGGGTCGGACCACATGGACCAGCCTTCGCTCTTCATGTGAATCAGTGAGCCTAGGTCACCCATGACCCTGTCGCTGGCTTACCACTGTTACTTCCTTGGACAACTTTTGATAGGTACTGACCACTGCAGACTGCGAACACCCCACAAGAGCTGCAGTGCTGAGATGCTCTGACCCAGTCATCTACCCGTCACAATTTGGTCCTTGCCGGTCTGGCTCAGATTCACCCATTTTCCCTGCTTCTAAGATCAACTTTGAGGAAAAAATGTTCACATGCCCGGCAGAGACACGCCACACTGGTCAGGAACACAGAAACAAAGGACTTTTCAAACTAAGGCTGAGGAAAAGCAGAGATAGAAGCTTGTGTGGAATAGAAGAACCTGAACTCCACAGCCTGGCAGATAAATAAATGCTAAACAAGATGAGAAGATTCAGAGATCATTTTGATCGTTTTTAGTATTTTGACACAGTATTGTGCGGGTTGGCAGGAGAAGTAACAGGTTGTATCGGAGACGTCTTATATTCCAGATTAATCCCATCTAATTTCCATCATTTGGAAGCTTAAGAGAAATATTTTTTTCACATGATCATTACTGGCGACACACTCAAACCCAAAACATTTTTTTTTACCAAAAAAGCCATCACAAAGCAAGGTGACTAGAAGAGTGTTGGAGTAAATTCATTATAATAATAGAGTTTAATCTTTTTGAAGCACCCTTGTAGCTGAAATCGGAAGTCTTTCAGAAGACCTTGGATCAGACTTCAGTTTCCACCATAGTGCGAATAATGTTTCCACCTAAACGGTATGTACATCCCAATACTAACCATCCAACATCTCAGAGGTCTGCCAGGCCATCTGCAAGCCCATATGCTAATGTGCTATAAGCTAATGTGAGTACCCGCTGCCTGATAATGTACCGCACATTAAGTTTGGCTCACCTAATGACTTGGCTCGTTCTCCGATTGATTTATTCTAATTTCACAGCTTCGTGACGGCTCACTTTATTGGCACCGACTCGTCCTAGGTCCTTGAGAGACAACAGCGATGGACTTCAGGTGCCAGCGATACATCTATCATCAATTCCAGGCCTTTTGTTTAATAACTTTAGATTGAACTAATGATGTTACGCCACACAGCTGGCCAACAAATAACTCGCTGTTCTGTTGATTCATTTTCTTTAGGAGGATTCTGGGCTCTGTCCCAAATCGTTAAAGTTTTACTCTAATGCACTATATGTAGAGATGGGGTGATCTCATTGATGATTCCTAAAATCAAATTCAATGTTACGTGTAGGGGAGAGAATGGCGTAAGAGTTTGGTGCTCCTTTCTTGTCTTTACTACTCTGTCCACCAGAGGGAGCGTCTTGTTGTGAAAGTTTTATTTCTATACGCTGAGATTTTATTTATGAACTTCTGCTCTAAACCAAACTAACAAACACACACAAGCAACCACAAGCTGAATGACTGTCAAACAAGAGTGGGTTGTTTGATATGTTTACTGTAGTGGGATCGCCTTCGTTTTCTGATTCTTCTGTTTACTTCACTGGTCAGTAAGCACATTGGCAGCAGGTCATCCATTATCCTCTGCAGGGCTATACGGGTCTCACTGATCCTGAAACTCCAGGTCTACTCATCTCAGCTGTCAACCGACAGTGAATGAACACAAATTAAATGTTAAAATGTCTAATGGAAAAGATTAAAGTTCAATACTTGATATATTACAAACTCGGACACAATAGCTAAGCGTGCACAATTCAATTACTGGTGCTGCATCAAACCATAATTTGATTTATTTGGTGATGATAATGTGATTAAACATGTGATGTATAAATAAATCAATGCTCTTTTGCCATTGTTAGCCAATGCTAAGAGGAAATTAGAGATGCTAGGATGACAGAATCAAAGTAAGTTGAGTAAGTTTGTCTTGATGTACAAATATTTCTTTGGGTTAAGCAGTTGACCTCTTGTCCTGACCTCTTGTCAGTTGGTTGCTGATTAAAGCCCCACCACAGATACCAACTAACTAGAGTTTGACCACTTTAACAAGGTCAGATTTTCCTGAATCTGTTTTTCCATTGAGTCACATGATTGGCAGTTGATTCATCATAATCAAGTGTAAATTTACTGACACTCCCAATGTGGTAAAAAAAGAACATGATGTGTAATATCAAGGGTAGCAGTGTTCAGTCCAGTGTTTAGTCCGTTCGATAAAACTAGAACAAAACAGGCTAGAAAAACATAGTTCGCAATTTAACACAGCAAAAAAACAAACTATAAAAGCAAGTCTGTATATTAATAGCTTTAAAAGAAGAAAATCAAGTAACTTTTACAATAGACATCGTGTCGTCAAAGCAGCTTTACATTTCCAGGACCAACAGACCAAACAGATCCAGTGAGCAAGCCAAGGGTCGCAGTGCTGAGGAAATACCTCGAGAGGACTCAACAGGGACCTCCGGGTCACCTGACGGATCCTTTAAAGAAATAAGATTTACATAAATCATACAAACACAATTAAACTATAAGTTAAAACTAGCAAAAAATAATTTTTCAATGTCCTGACTACATTCTACTTAACATTATTCAACTGCCATCTGTATGCTCCATAATGTTTACCTCTGTTAATATGTATATACATACATTGGTAACTGAATACTGCCCTTACTTTATGGACACATCCACACTTCCTCTGTGTATCACCTGTATAGAGTCTTAAAGTTGAAATATTGTAGTGATTAATGTTCTTGTGCATTGTTTGAAACGTGTATTTGTTTGGAACATCATATAGAGAGCGCATCAGCTGGACTAGAATCCCTTGTGTGGATCCACATACTGGGCCAATACATCTAATTCTGATGTAAGATATTGTGGCTGGGGCAGTGAGTGGGTAGTTCATGCTCAACAGCCCTTACACGGGGAAATTAAAGCAGGTCTGCACAAGTGTGACCAAAGGTCCCCACAGAAGTGTGAAATAGTGATCTCCAGTTTGTTAAGATTAGACTCTGGAGGACTCAACCACGGGAGTGCCGGACCAGAAGGGGAGCAGCAAACCCCACTGCAAATATAACGTTAAAATAAAGTGGGGACTGGGTCAGCCCAAGCCAACAGAAATTAACCCTGGGTTCACGATCGTAAACCTAACAACTAACTAAACAAATAATACACATATACAAACCACACAATAATAAAAGGAAACACCAAACTACAAAATAACAATGAATAAAAAAGTCCAAACAGAGCTATATCGCAAATTCCTTAAAAATAAACCTAACCTCAAATCCACCTACCTACCTGAGTCAAAAAGCAGGGGGCCTGGCCGGTGTAGAAAGAGCGCAGCTGAAAGCAGATCCCAGAACTCAGTTTCCCAGAAGCCCAGGCGCTAATTAAGCCTGATCAGGCTGACTGGATACACCTGCTGGGCTCGGTATATAAAACCTTCTCAAATGTTTGCCAACT
>JAYDZG010000009.1:3290034-3302131 GCA_034509265.1 Microcambeva bendego | reverse complement strand
AGGCAAAGCTTTGAAAACTGCATGCAGTTTCTACCAATGTTTGTGAAAACACAGGCCACTCTAAAGAGCTCAGTGAATATGATGCCAGCTGTGCAAGTGTCCTTGCTACTAAATATTCGACAGTCTACTGTCTGTGGTGTTATAACAAAGTAGAAGTGACTGGGAATAAACAAATCTTCTGATGACTGGGAATAAACAAATCTTCTAAAACAAATGAGATGCTGCAAATGGTACACTCAAACAAAGGAAGGCAATAATAATGAGATAATTAAAAAAATACTCCTTTAACTACAATATTTCTTCTCAATAATGAATAAACTTAAAGCCAGTGAGCTCAATCATTTAGGCCCACACAAGTTTCTGTCTTGGTTTTACTACTGACATTTTAATTATTTAATAATGAATATATTTTCCAGCTTTCTATTTGTTTCTGTAATTTCCATTTACATATTTCTTGTAGCTGTATCCCCACATACAGTCAAGTTAATTAGAATTGTTGGTAAAAGTGGATGTGTGTGTGTTTGCCCAGTGAATTGGACTCTTTGCTAGTGAATTGGACCCAACGCAACCCTTAATCGGGTAAAGCAGAGGTAAAACAGAGTTGAGCGAATGAGAACGTTGCAGTTCGGTCACTTAACAAACAAATGTTCAGTTTGCTGTGGATACAAATTTTTGTCCATCAATGCTCCCTCACTTCATCACTGAACCACAGTGGTGACACTAGTTTCTGTCAATCTGTGAACCATCACCATGGCAGCACACAGAGACATGTTTGAGAGGAACAAGCCTGGCTGATACATTTGATCTTCAGGAGTGACAAGTACCCACATCCCTCTCATTCAGCAAGCATGAGGACAGCCGGATGCTCAACTTTGCGAAACCTTCAAAGATAAATCACAAGGTCTCTTTGTGATTCACTTTCTACTCTTTGGCTTTCAGTAATGTATTGAGCTGCAGCCATTTCTCTTTCCATTCTCTTTTCTTGTACTGCTTCCAGCACCCAGCAGTTAGCCTTCCGCTAATCAAGCACTCATCCTGTCATAATGTTGAACAGAGGACTTTGTTGTATTGCAGCTCACCAGAACAGAGAAATATTTTACTCAACAAAATGTGATAAATGATCACATTAAAAACCCAACAGACATGAGCATATAATTACTGATTTATACAATCCATTGTTAGTATGGATGTAAAGAACCACTCGATACAATCTACAATTCTGGGTTTTACGATGCAATTTCTTAAACAGTGGCGGTTTAATAAGAAGGTCATATGTTCAAGCATCACTTCTGCCAATTCGCCATTGTTGGGCCTTGGATGGCTCAAAAATGCTCAATTGCTCAAAAATTGTGTTCAGTCATAGTGTTCTTTTATTATTTCTCCTAAAAATAAAATAAATTACTGTATTTTTACTTGTATTTTATTTATCTAAATAAGTAAATCTCATTTATTTATGATGTAGGTACAAAGTATGCCGAATAATGCTGCCTTATTCACACCAGTAGAGAGAAAGCATGTTGCATTTTGGGTAAAAATGGGACACAGTAAAAATAGGGATGAATAAACCACACCAACAATATACAGAACTTATAGTGTTTACAAACCTTTTTAAAGCAAAAACGTACTTTAAAAGTACTTTAAAGACTTTCACCTTACTATACTCCTCTAAACCCATACAGAGACCATAAAATAACTCCAGCAGGCCTTTGGTAAAGCAGCAGTTAATTTATTGAATCTGCCAATCGAGGGACAGCTGGAGATTTGGATTGAAAGCAGAAATAAATCTTCACTGAAGCAGAAAACATCAACTACATGAAAGGTTCCTCTTCCGAGTACCCAGCAGTCTTCCAACCCTACAAGATACTGCAAACATTTACACTCACTTCAGTTTTAAACCTATTTAAATAATTAAGCAAGAGGATTAAACTGTATGTGGAACTTGTCATAACACAACCTCATGTTAAATTCATGAAGTCTCTGAGTAAATCACTAAAGCTTTATATATAGTTAAATAGGTTTCCCTGCCCTGAAGGCTGTTGTAAGTAAACAAGTTGTTGATTCTGCTTAAACGTGAGTAAATAAAGAAGAGAGGTATTTTCCCAGTAACCGAACTGTTCTAAAGTGTGTCAAAGTGAAAGTAATGAGAAGATGTATAGAATTTCAAGAATTTCCCCTCGGGGATCAATAAAGTACCTATCTATCTATCTATCTATAGATTGTCTGTCTATCCAGCAGTGTACTTATTTACTTTTAATTTTGACCCCCCCCCCTTTTGTTTGGTTTCCTATCTTTACTGTGTTGTGTGCCCTTATCTCTCTGTAGTTTATCACCCTAGAGGCCTGGATTTAATGAAATTGAAATAGAATATGAGGGGGAGTTTGGTGAGGGGGGCTTGCCGCTTTATGTGAGGTTTTCCAGTTCTGTGGTAATCAGTATCTATCAAAAGTGGTCCAAGGAAGGAACAGTGATAAACCAGTGAAAGGGTCATGGGTGGCTGATGCACTCTGTGGGTCTGATCCAAAGCAGAAGAAGTTAATGCTGGTTCTGATAGAAAGGTGCAAGAATACACATCAAAGACTGGGGGATCAACATACTATTAGGAAGGTGGTCATAATGTTATTCCTGATATGCATTATTTGCCTTCGATCTAAGTGAGCTGTCAAGGAAGATGTCCATGGCTGCTTTTTAGTAAAGCGTATATAAGGATGTCCGAACAAACAAATATGGTAATGTCATGCACATTAGGCTTTGTAAAAAGTAACGCTTACTTTGAGTACATTTTAAAAGAGTTTTACTTTCTACTTGAGTAAAAGTACTTTTTCACCTCTGCACAAATATGTAGCATTGATCAACATAGCACACTGCTCAGTGACAGATGACGAGTGCTGTAAAAGAGGAAATCAATCCCACATAAAAGTCACCTGACTGAACAGATCATTAAAAAAATATATCACAAGAACCAAAAGGCATCACAGATCACATTGATCTTCATTCAGATTCCCAAAAGATCGGCTTCTGGCTGATCCATTCTTTAGATCACACCCTTTGTGGCCTGCTGCGGGGTCAACACTTCAGCAGGGAGGCAGTTTTAACTTCCACTAGCTATAAACCATACCACTCAATTATATTATCTGACTGTGTGAGCTAAGAAGCCTTTTTTGAGATCTTGACAGTTTAAGATGAAACCTTCAGAAGGATCAATGCTGTCTGGTTGATACTCTCTATGAATTTTGCAACTGTATTGTTTATTTATAAGCAAAACAGAGACACTGTTAGTGAAATCAACTTTACTAACAGTTTCATATTAATAATTCCCCATAATCAACAATAATACATATATATATTTTAATTATAAAATGTTTAACATTTTATTTATAATAACTCTTTCATCCCCCCCCCCCCCCCAAGTTTCCTGGAAGTATCCTCAGCCATTTTTGATTATCTTGATACTTTGTGACTTCACTAAAAAACAATTTTTACACTTTTATTGTGTTTCATACATTAGGCGGCAAGGGGGCCTAGTGGGTAGCACTTTCAACTCACAATAAGAAGTCCTGGGTTTGAGCCCCAGGTTGCGCAATCCTGTGTGGAGTCTGCATGTCCTCTCTTTGTCCATGTGGGTTTCCTCCAGGGGCACGAGTTTCCTCCTACAGTGCAAAGACATAGATATGTAGATACCAAGCCACTACATGGTAGTGCTGGTCCCAAGCCTGGATGAATTGGGGAGGATCGCAGCAGCAAGGGCATCTGGCGTAAAACTGTGCCAAGTCTATGATGCGGACCAGGACCAGAAGATCGTGTTTCGTACATTAGCCAATCTGCTTCACAGCAACAAGGACCTGTGTTCAACCCCCAGGTCCTTTCGGTGTTGAGATTTCAGGTAGATTGTAAACTCTTTCACTGTAAACTATTGCAGGAGGAGTTTACAGAGCTCTCACTGTGTCTGTATGGGTCTCCTCTGGGAGCCCCGGTTTCCTCTCACAGTCCAAAAACATGCAGCCAGGTTAATTGTAAACACTGAACTGTCCTGTACAGTGCATAAATAGGGAGGGTTGTGCCAGCAAGGGCATCCGGTGTAAAACACTGTGCCAAATCAATGATGCAGAGTGTAGACCATGAGTCACGAGGGCGACCCTAAGGGGAGCAGCTGGGGAAAAATATAGTTTTTGAAATCAAAATATTGTAGTGAAATAAATTGACAGGGTACTAATTCCTCACAATTAAATCTAATAAATATATTTATAGATTACACATATGTTAACATTCTATTTATTTAAACCTATAAAAGCTTCATACTTCATGACTTCACATCGGAAGTTTGTGATGTCTGATTTTACCCACACAATACAGGTGCAAAGACGGCGCAGAGGTGGCAAACCTCTGACAGGAAGACAAATGGCCCTATTTTATTCAACTCTTCACATTCCAACAAAGATTAATGACTTTTTCCTAATTTGCATATGTTAAAATATTAAAAGGCAAACTATGAGTAGATGAAATAAAATTAGAACTTTGAAAATAATTGTTTTTTTAAATATCTCATGATCTACCTCTGAAAGACGACCAGTGTCATTTGATTTTACCCAAACAACACTGGGGTCTTTGGTACCCCAGAGAACAATGCAGTAAAGTCAATGTCAATCGAACAAAAGAGATAAAATTGTATTAGATCTGGATGTGGGAAATTACATTAATATTATAAAATACAACTTGAATGATCCAAAAGTACTTGGTGGACTTCACTCGTTCTCATAAAGACAGCAGTGATGATACACTTCTAGTCAGGAACTACCAACAAGAATATGGCTTGAAACGTCAGACCTGATTTAAATAGGTTTATATAGGAGTGCTAGATCTAGTCATGCATCCAAGCTTCTTTTCAGGATATTAATCCATTAATACACAAACCCATGGCTTCTATTTCTAAAATATGCAGTACAAAACTGCCCCCATTCTCTAATTTAGAGCCTAATTTCCAGTGTGCTCTACTGAAGTACAGCAAAACAAAAATGAAGATGACAGTTTAGCCCCAGAGAGAGACATCACGCAGACAGAACAGCTCATTTCTTAATCAAAATGCAAATCCTCCTTATAGAGCTCGTTGTGCACTTCAGAGGAATACGCCGGAAATGGGTCGGGGTACAGTCCTGCCCTCCTACCACACAAAACCAACTACATTTCATAATAAGCCTTCACATCACAACAGCCCACACGGCTAAGAAGTCATTAGCGGCAGACGCATCACCGACCGAAGAGGGTCAACGGTGGCCAGAACAAAATCAGCTGCACAGCGGGCAGAACTTAAAAAGCATACCCATTAAGAGGAAGAATATGATCCTCTTTTCGGCAATGGTAAAGACGGACAAATTCTGCTAGCGGCACACATTGAATAGACAGGTATGAATTATTTTTGCTTAATTTTTTTATTGTTAAAATATTGATTAGGGTGGCATGTTGGCTAAGTGGGTAGCACTATGTGGAGTTTGCATGTTCTCGACATGTCTATGTGGGTTTCCTCCGGGTGCTCTGGTTTCCTCCCAAAGTCCAAAGACATGCAATTAAGGTAAACTGGAGATTTGTGACTAAATTGTGACTGTGATTGATATATTCATAGGAATCGTGTAAAACATGACGTTAAAATCTTAACAAACAAACATAAGTGTTGTAAAATAAAATTAGCTCACGTTGGATATATTATTTTTGTAAATATCTTAGGCCCTCTCAGGTCTACCTCTGGAGGTCTTTCTAAATTACTTAGTGTTAGCAACATTACTTTGGTGGATTTATGCTTAAGACCAGTCTCATGCATTTACACTAGTGGCCAAAATTGTGGAAACACCTAGATTTGTTTTTTTCAAAGCTTGTAAGTTAGGCAGTTCTCGTGCTATTGTCCATGATAAAAAAGCTTCACAATGTAACAAAGCATTACATTTATTTACATTTTGCAGAATTGTATGACAGTTTGTAAAATAAGTATAGTATTGTAAGAGGTCGGTCCACACTGCCAGCAGATCCCAGAACTCAGTTTCCCAGAAGCCCAGACACTAATTAAGCCTGATCAGGCTGACTGGATACACCTGCTGGGCTCGGTATATAAAACCTTCTCAAATGTTTGCCAACTGCTGCATCTTTGTAGAGACGCAGCCGGTATGGTAGTAGCAAAAGAGACTACATGTATTTAAAGAAAGTAGAAAGTAAAGAAGGCAGATATAATTGAGTAACCTATAAGGAAGAAAAGATTAGAAAGTAAAGGAGAAAGAAAAGAAGGCCAATATAAACGAGTAACTTATAATGAAGAAAAGAAAGTTAAGAAAGAAAAATAAATGAAGTAATAAAATACAAGATAAAAAAAGAAACAGTTTTAAAGAATGAGCTGAGCTTAAAGGGTTCAGCTCACTCTGTTTGTTATATTAATTAGTTGAAACTTTGAGAATAATCATCTTTGTTTGAGCGTGCCATTTTTAGCGTTTCCTTTGTTTGCCGTTCCCGCCTTTTTTTTGGGGTCCACCATCTTAGGTTTTCCTACCCCTATATTCACACTCCAATTAGAGCAGTGATAAAGCACTGCTCTTTAGTGCATAAGGTGGCTGGTTCGGATCCAGCCCCCACATCGAGTGAACACCAAGCACGCATCAATAAGTGAACCAGGAGCTCCGCTCTTGGGTCCACTCCCCTCCCATACCACAAACGGAGTCAAAGTTACTTCAGTTATCCCTATTGAGGGTTTCTTTCCCCTTATATAAAGGATCTAACAAGGGCACTGACTGATCACGTGGCAGGTGTCACACTGAGGCTGATTTGTGAGAATACCCCACCATCACTTTTACTGGAAGGCTCTCTAGCTAAATTCAGATGTATTTTTTGCTGTACTTTTTTATAAGTAAAGAAGTTTAGAGTTCCCAGATAACTACAACCCAGGATTGGCTCAGTACAGCCGGGTATTTACTTGCCTGGTGGCCAGCTAATGAATTTATGATTTATTTACATGGATATGCACGCACACTGCATTATGTTTGCAAATCAGGCATGAAAAAAGGCAACATAATTAATGACATTTTAACAGGAAATGGCAGGTTATTGTGATACAACCCTGGGCTACAAAACTGCTATTAATATTTCATATCAGTAATTAGCCAGTAAATTACATACAACACAAACAAGAAATGTTTAAAAGGTTATTGAGCAAGAAGCGACCTTACAGCGTGCCCTGTTTTCCTGATAGATGGCTCGAGATTTAATTTATCAACTCCATTGACTGCTTTCTATTTCAAATCCTTTTTCTGGTTTTCTTGTTCACAGCTCTGCACTGTTGCTGCAGCTGGTCTGGATTGCTCAGGCCGAATAGAGACACCAAGTATAGTTTTCTCTTCTGTTTTGTTCCGACGTACGTCACACAAGCTGGTTGAAAAAAAATGAACAGGGTGGTTAGGTGGGCTGGAACAGAAAAGACTGGACGCAAGATGCAAAGAATTAAAAAGAATGATGGAAATAAATAAATGTGTATGCCCATTTAACTCACTAGGGAAAAGGGGTCTAGGTGGGACCTGCAACCACGGTCAGCTGACCGGCCACTCGATCCACGAACCATCTGACACAAGAGTTGAGATCCCGAATGCAATTGACAGAGGAAAATCACAAAATAGAGGATTTAACTCATGAGTCAGAATCAACTGAATCGAATCATTAGAGGATGGCCAGTTATCTTATCGACTGTTTGACTCAACAGTACTTTTCTTAAATAGGAAACTCACAGGTGCTGATTAAGGGCTAATCAGCACTGTGCCTCTTGGGAACTGTAGTTCTTTTGTCTTTGGAAGAGTACGAGCTACAGTTACAGTAAAGAAACAGTCCAAAAACATTCTCATTTAACAACTGGATTTCCATGGTCAAGTCAAGTCCATTTTATTTATGCAACCCTGTTAAAAGAAATTAATTCATTTTGATAAATCAGTTCTTTCCTGGGTTAAACTTTTTGTAATTCATATCCAAATAACTGATAAGTTATACAACAATCATATGTGTTCATAATACCTTTTATTTGTTTAAGTTCTTCAGCCTATCCCTATAATACCTATAAATGTGCCATCAGATAGGTGTGGAGGTGAGACATCAGAGATTCATGCTAGATTGATACAGGAGATCTGAAACACAAACTTCACCAGTTTAGGATTCTTTGTTTTGACCGACAGCCAGATGTAGATTGCTAATCTGCTAATGGGTGGCCTCGCTAACGCAGTCTTCTGCTAAACCGTCTCAATATTTTTGTCACAGAAGTCTAGACATGCATGTGTGTGGCCTGTGAGACTAATCGAAGATGCCTCGCGTGGGGGGAAAATAAATTGCTTTGGTTTTAGAAGTGAAAAGATTCTGTAATGTCAGCCCCCCCTTGGCCAGGTCCCCATAGGTTGAAAGCCTCTGATATTTACGGTGTTCTAAAAAAAAACATTTTAATGCTCTCGGCAGGAATCTGCTGACACCGTTTGGTCCCACAAAAAAAGAGACCGCACGCGTTTGCATCGCACAAAGAAAACTACGATGAATAAATCATAAACAAATCAATAAATGAAGAACTTTCAGTGCAGCACAGGAACACGGTCGTACTGAGCTGAGCAGAGTTTAAACATGCAGCAGCTGTGGAAGCTCGGCGCTCGTTAGCGCACAGTGCTACATGGCTAATTGGCGGTGAAGTGTTTGAGCAGAGCTGCTGTAGTGTGTTTTGCTGAGTCTCTGCCTATAGAGCAAAACTTTGATCAGGACCAGGCAGACGAAGAATAATGTTCATCACAAATACACAACGGCTTAAGCAGCTCCGAGAGCTCGGCTCAGCTTTATTGTGTGTGTTTGTGTGTGCGACCACAGAAAGACTTAAATCATCTCAGGGCTTTTGAACAGCGCCGATTCATGTTGCTCTTGAATTTTAGCTCATTATATAAATCTGCTTTCTCATTTGAGTAATGAAAAGAATGCATGAAGAAAAAAAATATTATGCCTCCATCAGACAGAGATATTAGATCTGTGCCAGTCTACACATTTCTCATTCATACCCACGCTTAATTCCACACAATTACACACTTTGCAGCCTTTTAAGTTACTCTTCAAAATGTAGTTTGATTTTAAAGCACATCCAGCCCCCCAAAATATTGTTTTATGCTTCATGTTCAATCTCAGACGCATCAGATCTATAAATCTGTCAGATCATAGAGCATGAACTTTCATTTTCCTCTTATTGTTTTATCATCTGCTTCCACCAGAGGTCACGTTTCTCAAATTGAGCGCATTAACGTAAATGTGAACATGTTATTTAAATCTATTTTCTTAATCGTGAGAGCATTTTATTAATGTGACATTTTCATTTGCACCCGTTATGTTTCGCCACTGCAGATTGTTACATGCATTATTGATCTGGAATAGTTATTATCCCTATTTATCCGGGCTTGAGACCAGCACTACAGTGCACTGGTTTGTGCATCCTAATGGCTAGATACCTCCAGGAAAAATTAGTGTCTCCAACCCAGGACCTTCTTGCTGTGAGAAGACTGTGATATCCAATGTGATGTACTGCCAAAAGAATTCCCCTACATGATAGAACACATTTATAAAGAAAGCTTTTTTAATGTTCGATGAACCGGCACCATGTCCAGGGTTGAATAGCTGGGATAGGCTCCAGCACCTCTACCAACCAAAATGATAAATATTTGGACATTATTTACACTGTTGATTTTTTTTTAATAGCATTTGTAAATGTGAGTGTTTTTTGAACATAAGACATTTTTCATACATGTGAAAGCTTTTCTGATTCCTAACTAATGAACTTTTTTTCACGAATGTAAAAAAAAAAAAAGAACGAAATAGAAAAAGTTAATATCATCTGTTCATCGCAGCACCTGATTCAGTCACTGGCGGGTTCAGCTGAAGAGCAGCTCTGCTCTAAATACACAAAGAAAAGAGTAAAGACTTTTTTTGAGCAGCATTTTGTCTGTCAGCACTGAAATCACTGCACATTTCTCTTTCCTCCTCGTTCCAGAATAGTAATGAGCTAATCCTGCCCGCTGCAGATAAGAGCCATCTGTAAAAGCATTTAAATAACACACTGTCCAGTCTGAGCAGCCAACACATCACATCTGATAAATAAATCTAATTCTAATTTTTCATCAACACATGAAACGTGCTGTAATCAGAATTCATTTACTTCAACGTATTGATTAATCCTGTTCAGGGTCTTGGCAAGGCTTGGCACAAGTTAGGAATAAACACTGGGCAGTGCACTAATCATGGTTACAGCTTACACAAGATTCATCGGTGTTTAATTTCAAACACAGTCATGGGCAGTTTTGCGTCTCCACTTGTGCCTCACTTGTACATCTTAGACTGTTGGAGGAAACCGGAGCGCTCGGAGGAAATCAACACAGACACTGGAAACACATCACACATCACACAGAAAGTACCTGTTCTACCTGGAAATCAAACCCAGGGGACCCAACAGTCACCACGCCACCCCGGCTGATCCAAAGGTGACTGAGTGTAGTATCGAATCAAGTCATTTTATTTTTAAGCGCTTTTTACAATAGATATTGTCACAAAGCAGTCTTACAGAGTTTAGGACCACCAGACCTAAAAACCCCTGTTGAGCAAGCCGAGGGCGACTGTGGCAAGAAAAAAACTCCCTTAAGATACTGGAAGAAACCTTGGCGCAATCAGACTCAGCAGAGGCCCGTCCTTCCCGTGTGGACTTGAGGATATTTTAAATAACAGGATTTATACAGTTTTTACAGTTTGTGCAAACAGCAACAATTTTTTATAAAAGTTATAACTAGCAGAAACTATCACAATCAATCAACAGTGAAATGCAATACACAGTTTAAAATGTAGTTGTTATATTCAAGTGAATAAAAAATTACACTCAGGTCAGAGGAATAAATCCTACATTGTTTAGAACAGATCGGTGTTCAGTGAGCATGAAGAATCAGATTTCCTTTGACCACTGAAACGTGGCAGCGGATTTAAACCTGGCAGCCGATTACGATTGTCTGCTGAATGCTGAAAAAGAGGTTGAGGTTATAATAAGAAATCCTCACTTGCTGTTTTTTTTCGGTCATGCAAGACATGAGGATGTGGTACAGTGGATATGGGTACAAAGGACATAAATAATACGTACATGTGTGCTGAGAGTATCAAGGATGTGAGTGTTGATGGCCTGGATACGGAGGACATAAGCACTGAGCATATGTGGAACAAGGGCATGGACAATAATGAGAACACGTGTACGGAAGATATTGGTTCCAAGGACATATAATCCCCTCCAAAAGGATTGGAACAGTGATTCCTATCCATTTATTTTTGCTGTAAACAGGAAACATTTGGGTCTGAGGTTAAAAGTTGCACATGTTCTGTCACAGAAGCATTAGCTGAGGTTTAGGGACGTAGACCCTCTTCATAGGTCGTACCATTGGTGTTCCTTCGAACGTACTGGCCGTCCATTTGTAAAAGCCACGGTTGGCTTTGAAGTCAATTTATTGTGCAAAGACGTCTTTGAAGACCACATTTCTGGTGAACACTGGAGCTCGTTAAGGTAAGTGAGGGTGCAACTGGAGACACTGCAATCTATAGTGATGACATAATGAACCCTACATTTACCCTATGTTACTCATGAGATAAAAGATCAACATTTATGATTTTTTACTTTTGTCTAAACCCAACAATTTTACTAGTGAGCTAAAGTATTGGAATATGTGAGTGTCGGTCATGTTTTGTTACATCGATTCTTTCAGACAACAAATATGTCTGCACTCAGCATTTCTAGTTTGAAGAGTAATCTACATGAACACCAGAGAGGTGTCTATTGGTGAAAAAAAAAAGCTATTGGAAGGTTAGTGAAGATAAAAAAAATCAGAGCCATTGAACAAATATTGGTCATAGCCAGTATGACTGCTTGGAAAGTCCTGAAGTTACAGATGTCCAACAGGTAGACCAAGGAAAACAAGAGCATGTGAGATCAGCAACAACCTTCCCTATTTATCAGGGCTTTGAGACCGGCACTACAATGCTCTGGTAAGGTACCTACAGGACAATTCTGTGTCTCCAATTAACCTGACTAGAT
>JAYDZG010000009.1:3180125-3191349 GCA_034509265.1 Microcambeva bendego | reverse complement strand
AAAAACGCTTCATCATCACATGAAAATCTTCTTCCTCTTAAAGCTTCTTTTAGCATCCCAAAAGGATGGAGTTAAATCCTGCCACGGCAGATTAATACTCCTCCCTACCTCACTGCTTTACACCAAAATAGAAAATAGCAGAAGATCCTTTTTCATGATGAAGTAAATCAGGATGTTAATTTACAACAGGAGCCCCTTGGTATTGATGAATTAGGATTTTAATGTGGGCGGCAAGTGGACTGGTCCCCCGTCCGGGGTGTTACTGTGTGCCTTGAACCCATTGAAAGGCTGGGATAGGCTCCAGCACCTCCTGATTGAGTAAATTAGTGAATGAGAAGCTTAACATCATGTTTTACACACTTTGGTTACATTTATGATAGGACAGGAAGTTACAGACCAAAGATTCTTCAGGATTCCTCATGGATAATTTTGTATCTGATGTTCACCTCAGAGGAAACACACAGAGCCAAAAGGAGAACATACAAACTCCACACAAAAAAGACCCAGGCCGCTCTACATGGATATTGAACCCAGGACCTTCTTGCTGTGAGGTGACGGTACTACCTGAGACACAGTGCCCCGCCCCCCCCGTCTTGCTTTTAAATGTAAAATGGTTCAGATGCTCTACTGTCATATATTAAACACCGAAAAGCTTACCATGTCGATCACAAAAATGATTGTGGTGTTTATAACAGAATAGAAAAGAAACATCTGTAAATGTAGTACAAAAACAAAAATGTAAACTAACAAACAAAAATGACAGCTTGCAGATGAGATGTTTGGAGTCTGAATAAGGAACTCCAGAGCCTGTTCAAATCCTTGACCTCAACCCTATTGAAAAGTGATGAATTGAAAACCTGATTGCAAGCCAGGCCTTCACGTCCAACACTGATTATGCCATTCCAGCATAACAGAAACACACTATAGAGCGAATGAAAGACACAAAAACATCTGCAGCACTGACAAAGAAAGGAATATTGAAAACTGAAATGAAAAACTGGTTTCCGCAATTTGACATGATGCTCAGAGCGCCTGGACGACCGAGTACTCCAACACCCCACCAAAAAAAATAAAAACAACAACAAGAAGAAGAAATACAATCCAGAACAAACATGATGTTTTAAATTTTACAAGAATAAACTAGTAGTCTTGCTACTTAAAAATGTGTTTTCAGTGTCACTGCACAGCAAGAAGGTTCTGGGTTCGATCCCCGTGTGGGGCGATCTCGGTCCTTCCTGTGTGGAGTTTGCATGTTCTCCCCGTGTCCGCATGGGTTTCCTCCGCGTACTCCGGTTTCCTATCACAGTCCAAAGACATGCTCTAAGGTTGAATGGAGACACTGAATTGTCCTGTAGGTACCAAAGATGGACCGGCGGCCCATCCAGGGTGTTACCTTGTGCCTTGTGCCCGTTAAAGAGCTACCCTTCCCCGACCCAAATTTGGTTCTAGATGTCTGCTCTGGTGTGCTAGCATGCTCTACCACTGCACCTGAGTGCTTCATAAATAGTAGTTAAAAACATTTGGCAAATCTTCGATGGTGTTTATATTTGATTTTGTTTGTAGGTTCGACCGGATTCACAGGGGGTTCTGCCAAAACAAGGCTGGATCACACGGCTTTAACACGAGGAATGTAAAGCTCAGACTCGAAAGATCTCGGGAGGATGATGAAGCCGGATGCGGATGCGTGATTTCCTGAACGTGTGGGATGGAAAGCAGATCAATAGATGCTGATAAGCTTGGAAGAGGTGCAGAAAAGTGGCAGTGAGATGAGTGAGGACTTCTGTTTTTAGAGGGAATCCGAGGGAGGGTGAAGGGGCTGGTAATGATGAGCCTGGTAAAGGATGACGCATGATTAAAGCGCCTTTATGACATCACACAGCAATCTTAATTAAAAAGCGCTTTTTATTTTCAACTGCTCAAGGACCTCGTAACACAGGCAGCCAGGTAGTACAGCGGGATATTCCGACTGGGCATCATCGAGTAGGCACCACTGGCAAAGACTGTGAATCCACCAAGGCACAGGTGAAAAAAAGAGTGGAGGGACTGCACACGTGTCAGAGGGGACGTTGATCAGGCCAATATACCCTCAGGCAAACACACACACTCACCCAGAGGACAATTCAGTATCTCCTTTTCACCTGACTGAATGTTTTTGGACTGTGGAGAAGGAAACCCACGCAGACACAGGGAGAACATGCAAATGCTGTGAAGCTACTCATTGCTACCCACTTAAATCCCAAAGATCTACCCACCAGACTCTACCTACTAGGCGTGGCAGAAGTCGGGCAGAAATGTTCCAGCTTAATGTCAGGCTGTCTGGGCTAAAAACTCAAGACGAGTGTGTAAGAACTCTTGAAAAAATCCCTGATCTTTATTACAGCTGAACAACTTAGAGAAGATTTGGAAGACTGGCCAGCATTACTTGTTAAGTAAGTGGGCACAAATTCTTCAAACCAAATAAAAAAACATGGAGACATGTGGAGAGCATGATTGTGTGCTGAGATGTTGAACCAGCCCATGCTCAGACGTTCACTTACCCCATGCACTATGAAGACAAAGTTCATGTTACATCATCATATTTTGAGTATTTGAACATTAATATGCATTTGGAATCAATTAAACACATGCAAAATATCCCAAAGGCGCTTTAAAAATGACAGATCTGGCAACCCTGCGCTAGGATTCTTCGAGAACGTCTGAAATGAGCCGACATCGATGAGAACAGCGTGTGTGAAGACAGACACTGTTTATCCTCCATCCTGAGCTTCTGGCACACCGTCGGTCCTCCCAGCATCCTCTCCGCTCATCCGGGAGCCCCAACGACACGCCGCCGCGCCCCTGCCAGGCACAGCGGAGATAAACAAAGAGATAAAGCAAAGTTATAAATGCCAACTCGCACTCGTCCGGCGGGTCACGCGGGAATAGAGAGCCGTGAGATAATGAGACATTATGTGCAAGAGGAGTTTATATCATACGGGAGCAGAGACACCAAGCTTCACGACTCTATCAAATCTAAATCCTCACCACAGCTTTATTGGAGAACATGGATCAGCCTGTCACTTCCGTACCCAGGGGGCGACGAGCGCCAATTCTCCGCAGCCGGATTTTCGATTCCTTATAAAGGTTATTTCATCGGCGAGGCCGCTTCGGTCGTGGTGTTGTGACGTCGTCGAGAGCTCTGGCTCGGGAAAGCATCAGAGCTCTCTGAACTCCAGCTCAGGATGATTAGCCTGGTGCCGGTTAGCTCTCGCATCCTGATTTACATCGAGCGTGTAGTAAAATAAATACACGTCATGTCACGGGAGCCGCCGCGGCGAATAGAAGGAGAATTTTCTTTCTTCAAGAAGAGGATGAGAGGAACAGGAATCGGGCGTGTCTGAGAGAGATCATACAGTCGTGGGATTTTTTTTTTTTAAATGATCAGTTAATTTTCCTCCAGGTACTCCGGTTTGCTCCCACAGTCCAAAGACATGCTACCAGGTTGTTTGGAGACACTGAATTGTCCTGTAGGTACCTGTGATGGACCGGCGCCCCATCCAGCACCCCGATTCATTACAGGCGGTGGCGTTCTCTAAAACTGCAAGGGGAGCTCAGCTTCCTCTGAAATGTCAAAAATTAAATGGTCAAATATGTACAGTTGTGTTAACATTTCATTGACTATAAATGCATTAGAACACGTTCAGAATCAGCTACTTATCACAAATTGACTCCATTTTTTTCACTTCTCATACATTCCCGTAGCATCGATACATTTGCCTGAAGAATCTGAGCGTCTGTTCACTTCAATTATATTGCATGGAACATTTTTTTTCTTCATTCTCTGAAATTTCGCCGGTCATTGGATAAATGCCACAATTTTGTCCTGACGAGCGCCTCTGGGGGTGAATGGAGCTGTGGGCGGGTCTGGGCAAGGAGCTTCTGCAAGATGATTGGATCACGTTTTGATTGACAGCTATTTTGAGATCCACACGTCACTTAATCACCGAGTGCTTCAGTCCCATCACGGATTTAATGAGTGAAGTCAAAAGATAAACTGAAACCACTTCTTCGTATTTGCTTGGTGAAATTACTTGACCATTTTAGGCTTATCTTAAAAAGGAACAGCGGGCAGAATAAATGTGTAAATAAATTGATTATTTTAGGCTTATTTTAAAACTGAACAGTGGGTAGAATTAATGTGTAAATAAATTGACAAATTTTATTATGTAAGTTGACGATGATCTTCCCCTCTTTGAAAGACCAGCAGCCGCCACTGGTTACCAGATAGAACGAACTGGTGCTTGCACTCCCCCTGTCTGTGTCTTCATTACAATGTAAATCTAAATGTGTCTTTTTATCAGAACCAGCGTTAACTTGTTTGGTAATTTGGCCGACCTTCTTTCTCCACGAGACTTTCTCCCTTACCCTGTCACTGGTTTGCCACTGTTCTTCCCTTGGACCACTTTTTGATAGATACTGACCACCGGGAACAGCCCAGAAGAGCTTCAGGTTTGGAGATGCCCTGACCTGGTTCTCTAGCCTTTATAATTCATCTCATCAAACTCGCTCAAGTTCGGACGATCACTTCTTTATTTATTTATTATTATATATTTATTATATATACGTACACTTCCTCCCTCTTTGGCTCTGTAAATGGAATAAAGGCATGAGCGTGTGCCTAGTTTATCTCTCCATGCGACTGCACAACCTCTCCGCCAGCGTTACATAAACAATCATTTCCAGAGGCGGGTTGTGATTTCCTCCTTTCCCGTAAATGCCAGCTTGGTTGGCATATCATAACCGACGTGTTGTTTTAGTGGGTGTCGATCAGACCGCGATGGCCGTGCCGCACCAAGCCCCGGTGGTCTACCCGAGCGACTGTGAGCTGCTTTAGCCTCCTCTTCCTTTCCTCCGGCTTTGTCTTAGTTTTGTGTCTCTTTGCACAATCGAGCACTTTCTATCTCATCGTGCCTGACAGCGTGAGCGAAGAGGCAGCTATTTTTAAAACCATGTGGGTGCCTGCGCCAACCGGCGGCTAATAAACGCTGGCATTACGGCAGCCGGCGGAGCCTGCGAGAGAGAGCGAGTGAGGGAGTGACGGAGGGTGAAAGACAAACGGCGTACGCTCCATGATATTCACAGCTGCAGAAAGCAGCTTCTCATTATGGAAGAAATCGGCTCGTGTCGGGCCGGGCGCAGTTTGGATCTCCTGTATTTTATTTCCAGCTCTCGGTGAATTGCTTTGGCATGCCACACGGGGGAAATCATTCTTCTGCTAATGTAGCGGAAGATGTAGTCTCTTTACCGAGCTAAGAGAAGCGCTTCTGCTGTGCTCGTTCCCCTCCGCCTCTCGGTTAACCAGACCTGATAGGATTTGCCATTCTGCCTTTGGTGATGCTGCTTAAATCTAAGCTTTGTTTTTTTTTTGTATTGAAAATAAGCATTAGCAGCTGTGTTAGTGCCTTTGCTCTGGTTATTAATGTCTAACCAGCCACTCTTGTTAGTAATGGCTTCCGAGCAACTAGGAAGGTCAAACCTTTTAAAATTTAATATTTACTCTTAATGTGTATGAATGTTGACGGAAAAAAAGCATTTAAAACATTATGCTAATACAATCCTAAACAAAACAGCTGGCTTTAGAGCTCCAGGAAATGAAATGTAATCTGATATTATTGCCGGCAAATAAACTCGCTTCCTGGAAGAATCCTCGACGATGCTACTGTAAGATTAGTCGCTCTTATACCCTGTACACATAAACGATTAGAGAGATGATATGATTCCACTGATAACGTTACATTCGAATTCTACATTACCAGAGGATTCATGGGAATGAATACAACAGATGTGGACGGTGGGAATAGATTGGATGGTTTCAGGCAGTCAAACTGACAAAACGTTTAATGTTGAGAACAACGAGTGGGGAGGGATGTAGATATTAAAAATGCATTTCTTTCTTTCTAGCTTGTTTAAAATTGTTGCCTGTAGCGAAGATTTTTTGACACGTTAGTGTTCTATTATATTCTAAAACACAATGTTAGAACATCCTGAGCAAACGGTTCCGTTCAGAAGATAAAAGTGAAGATAAAACGAATTAATTAATTAACTCTTAAAGTATCTATTTTCTATTCTTACATAGTGATGGCGAAGGCATCTAGTTTGCTAGCCCACCACCTCAGAGATTTGATATATATAAATATAAATTTAAAACTCATATATATATAGCGGAATATTAAATATATATAGATATAAATTAAAACTCTGATAAATCTTATAAATAATTGCAAAAAGGCTTTAGAATTTCACACAAGAATCCAATATGGTTACATGATAACCCCAATTATATTCAATAACAGAAAAAAGAAGCTTTATAGTCCCAAATCAAGCGTACAGTATTCCCAAAACCCCCCCAAAAACCACAGTGAAGTATGCTGGTGGGAGCATGAAGATGCGAAACATCTCTTCTCCATTCATTACTAACCAGAGCAAAGGCACTAACACTAAAATGTACTCAAACTTCAACTGGATGTATCAGTGACACCAAATCTCAGTAATTCCCGTCTGATTTCAGGGGAAGAAAAGTGGCTGAAGGTGAGTGTACGGTCTAGACGATCTCCAGACTTCAGTCCCATTAGGAATTTATGAAGGGTTTTAAAACCGCGAGTGTATCAGAGGGAGTATCGGACCCTTGGGAAATCGAAAAGAGAACTGCATTAAAATCATACATAAGTGCTCCAGAGAGCGAATTATTACCCACTCTGGACGTCTGGGGGATGTAATTGTTCCCCAATTGCTGACATTCTTCATTTGTGCTGACTTTTTCCTCATGGATTAGTTTTTAAGCGTCTTTGTAAATGCTAGCAAACACATAAATGCCATTTTATTTTGCAAAGTGGAAATTTTGCTCTCACAGTCGATTAAATAATGGTAAGGAACATAGTTGAAAATATAAATACTGAAAGTGAAATGAGGTGGGAGGTCTGAGGAAAGCTAGAGTTCAACCGGCCGGGCGATGAGCAGGAGGAAGGACGGTCCACACCCCCATGTTCGGCATATTTTAGTGTTTTCCTACTCCTACACATTTGATTTACTCATCAGCTCGTTATCGGGCTCTTCATCAGCTTCGTGATTCAGCCGTGTGGGTGTAAAGACTTTTTAATATTCCGCTAACACACATTATTCATCAATTCAGTTCGGTACAGACCGGACTGAGACGGAGACGACGCCGCGGTCAGAATCAAACACTTCATTACTGCAACACCTGCTCTGAAGAACCCGCTCACAGAGACGCTGCTCCCTCAAAGAAACCTGCTTCCGGGGGGTTCAGTTCATTTTCTTCAACCACAGATCCTTATCAGGGTCGGTAGGGGTGCTGGAGCCTATCCCAGGACTTCAACAGAGACAAGGCACACAGTAACACCCTGGATGGGGCATCGTAAAAACGATGCCAAATTCAGTGAACCTCACACTTGTTTATACACACACACACACATACTGTGTGTTTTCATACATGTACCTAAATACACATTCACTCGCGCCTGTTTACACACACACACACACACATGCACCTTAATACACATGCACTCACGTCTGTTTACACACACACACAAACTCACTAGTGTTTACACACACACACACACATACACAGATCCACCGTGCTCCCGTCTCCGCCTCTCTTCCAAAATTGGTGCTGTGACAGTTGCCATGGAAACTGGGAGACTCTGACTCACTGTGAGAAGTTTGTCAGTGCGTGACTGAGTTTGTGTGTGGCGGAGCAGCTGTACACACTCGCCGAGCACTTTATTAGGAACACCCGGTACGTCCATCGGTGACTTTACAAGCTTCACCTTCCATATTATCAGATGAGCTTTGTGGACACACTAGTGTAATTAACTGCTGATCTGTGTACTGTCCCCTTTCCATGCCCATTTATCAGGTAAAACTGACCCTTGCTGACCAGATGACAGTTTGGATGGTGGACCCAACCGTCTTTGGTCTCCGCACTGACACTGACATGGTAATGACACGGCGGGGTGATGTTCTGTTTGAGTGTTGATGGTGCAGCGGTGTTGTTAGGATCTTTAAATCCAGTTTAAACATCTTGGTCTTTATTAGGAACCCATACCAAACCATACACAGTGTATAGCAGCATAGGAGCTACAGTCAGTTATGAAGTGCTCGGTGTGTGTGTGTGTGTGTGTGTGTGTGTGTGTGTGTGTGTGTGTAGCACTGTGATGTAAACGGCCAATAGCTATTTCTCAAATTAAAGCAACTTCTTCTGTTGTCTTGGCAACCTGCCTTGTACTGACCCCACCACACACACACACACACACACACATACACACACACACAAACACACTGAAATGATCAACCCATCCTGCTTGGGTATCTCAGCTTCTCTTCTTCCTTCCTCTCTGATGATGGCTGCTGTGGCAGCAGGTTAAGAAGATCAGAGCAGGCCTGTCTGTCTCCGGTCACAGACTCCAGCTTCTCCTGGGGGATCTCCAGGCGTTTCTTTAACCAGCTGTAAAACGCCACAGATAGAGCTCAGCAGGTCCTGATGGACCTACTGAAACCTCATGGTCTGCCTCCAGGGGACATCGTTGCACAAACCTCAAACCACCGATATTATTTTCATGTGTAATAGCAGTGGCTTCAATCTGAGCTTTCATCTAATGGCTGTGTTCCTATCACAAGGGGAAAGAAATATAACGGTGCTGTTTGAACCTTCAACCTTGTACTTTTCCGTCATCATTCGAAGCTCATGATTGCTCACCGACGAGGTGAGTAGAGAAGCATCAACCTACTCATAGACAAAATCAAAAGGCTGAGCTTTAAAAAGGCTGAGGTTGAGAGTTTGAATCCCAGCTCTTCCATGGTGCCACTGTTGGGCCCTTGAGCAAGATCCTCTCTGCTCTATAGGTCCTCTACAAGAGCTGACCTTGCCCAGCGAGGTACAATGACCAGGCATAATATTCTGAGAACTGACCAATAAAGTGAATAACACTGCTTTTCTCAAGGCGACCAAGGCTCCTTGATCCAAGTGAGGAGCGAAGGCTGGTCCGTGTGGTTCCTGAAGAAGTTCTGATAGAAAAGAATCAGGACACACACAGAGCAGAAGAGTTTTTTTTCTATTCTGTTTTCTAATCATGGAACAAGCACCTCAGGCTTACCTGGAAGAGAACAATAACATCATCATTCGTTGGTTCATTCATTCACACACACACTACGTAGTCAGCTTTCTAGGTTGATAATTTTGGGACATCCTTACTCAATAAGGTTGCATTCGGTGCTCACTTGTTCTACACTAAATAAAGATACCGTAGTAGGGAGAATTGTAAGGCACCTAGGATTTGGATCAGTCATTATTTCATTTTTAATGAGTACCATGATATTGATTTGCCAGTTTTAGGAGACACTCCTGATCCCTATGCAACACTAAAGTGCCACATCAATCTCCAACCTCGACTGTGTCCAGTGCCTTCAGCATTTCTGGCTAAACCCAGTCTAACTACAGGCCTGCCACATGGCTAACCACTATATTAGCTTCAGTATATTAGCTCCATCGGCTCTGATTTGTGCCTCAGACAGGATACATTTGATCTTAAGATAAGCTCCCATTACTCGGCGGAAGATATGCCAGAACATTTTCTGAGTAATCTGAGGGTCTTTTTTCATGGCCTCTCTACGTTACAGCAGTGCTTCACCAGCAGTGCCTCCGGCCTTCCAGTAGCTATCAAATAAATCAGCAGAGCCATCTGTAAGCATGACTAAATACTGACTAAACATCATGCAAAAGGAAAGACCCTTTAATCACTTAGACAGCGCTGCACTAAAGGATCTTGGGTAATATTTAAAGACGGAGCATTCAGATCTCTGTAAATAAAAGTTTAAAGTCTGGGATTACGGAGGCAGATTTGAGTGAAGTCATACAGAATGACGTCCAAACATCAGCGCTATAAAATAACGCCTCATAATTAAAGTACTTTGGTTAAGATGGGAGTAAATATCATTTAAACCCAGACGCCAGCGTCAGCGTGCCATGCCACTAAAATAGAACAAAACAAAACATTCTGATCTGTAACGTGCTCACGTTAAAGTGAGTCTAAAGATGTCATGAATCACCCCAGGATTACCACGCCGGAGCGAGTCAGCCTAATTAGGACTGGCTGGATGGACTGTATCCCTAAAAAATAAATAAAAATCATTCAAGGAGTTGAAGCTCTGCAGGACAAGTAAATAATTAGAACAAATCAATAGAAGACACACTGGATGAATGGTTGGATGAAAGAATAGAATGCCGTTATTTGTCATTTATACTGATACAGAGTTAAACAAAATTATTTCTTTGCATATCCCAGCTTGTCTGGAAGGGGTCAGAGCTGGAGCTCCTGGAGCAGAGAAGGTCAAGGGTCTTGCTCAACAGCCAAACATTTGATGCCTGGCAAAGCCAGGATTCAAAATCTATCTTTTCATAAATGGCTCAAAGCTCAGCCCACTTGGCTCCCACTGTCCCTTGGTGGATAGATTAAAACAGCCATAAGCATCATATTACAAATTTTCCAAGCAAGGGGTTTAATGATCCCCTGGTTTTAAATGCACATCGGAAGAAGCGAGCATTGAAAGTTGTTTCCACCAGAGGAAGAAGAAAAGAATTTGGGTGAAGGATGGACAAGGATTTTCTGAGAGCTCTGGCTATGCTATATCGTGAGAAAAATGGGGACAAATCATACAAAAGGCCCAGATAGACTACAGTCAGTATTTGTATTCTGATAATGAGCACTAGGTCCGTGCTGTTGGGGATCCTTCAGTACAGCAGAGCCTCTACCAGCTTCAGTAAAGATGACGTTCTAGAATCATCAGTGTGATTTATGAGGAAGTCGTTCATGAGCCGGCACAGCAGGAGGAAGAAGCGGGTACGGCGTGGAAGTGACGGGCACATGACCGAGGAAGGAGACGCGAGACTGATAAAGTGGCAGAGACAGAGACGTACTCCAAGTCAAGAAGCAGGAGAAAAATTGAAGCATGTTCTCTGACAGAAGAGCACTTCCAACACAGAGCTCGAGTCTGAGCGACTTCTACAGCGAGCAGCGGTGTCAACAGTGGCGTGATTGGCTCAGTAATTACCTTCCACTTCACTCTCCAGCACCAGCAGACTGGCATCGCTCACTCACACACACACACACACACACACACACACACACACACACACTCTCTCTCTCTCTCTCTCTCACACACACACACACAC
>JAYDZG010000009.1:3047986-3059368 GCA_034509265.1 Microcambeva bendego | reverse complement strand
ATTCCTGAACTCGTTTTAAAAGACGATTCTTTACGTCAGTCTAAGTCTGGACCCGTGACTCGAAAGCCCTGACCAGTTCTCTAAATCCTAGTCGAGGAAACTTTTAAATTAGCCATAACATTATCAACACTGACAGGTGAACAACATTGATTATCTTGTTACCAAAGCACCTGGCGGTGAGTGCGATGAATTATGCAGCGAGTGAAAACGTCGTCCTTGAAGTCGGAAATAATTGGCACGGGTAAAGACGGGAGTGACTGTGATACGAGGGCCAAGGACGATGAATAATGAGGTTCAAAACATGACAAGTTGAGAAGAAAAAATCATTTCTGCCCAGATGTGGCTAAAACATAAACATGGTATCGGGACACCATTTAATTTTTACACGCTTCTTAAATCAGTGTGTGTGTGTGTGTGTGTGTGTGTGTGTGTATGGGGGGCGGGGTGATAAAGTCCTGAACTTAAAGAGCTGTGATAGGCTCTAAGTTTGGACCCTGAGACGAAACCGGAGCTCCTGAAGGAAACCCACACAGACACATTGTTGGCCACCCATAAATTCCACAATATGAAGATCATACAGATCTATAAATAGGAAAGTCGAGTCAGGAAGGGCATCCGGCGTAAAAACCCTGCCGAATCAACATTGCCGACCCCGATTTACCGTATGAGCAGGTGAAAGGATTTAGAACCATCCCTGAAAGGAAGAGCTCGTCTGCTTCCGAGAGAACCCAGTGCAGTGATCATCAGGATTATTTACCTTATTTACCTATTTACCGCGCTTTATAGAGAGCGATCATGACGTGATCAGGTCCCGGGAGGCTAAATGTGCCCGAGGTTGAATGGAGCCCGGCGGCAGCTGGATCATCGGGAGCGGTACTGTTCAGAAATGGAGGTCTGTCGTGATTAGTCTCATGAGATGTGAGCAGGGGGCACGAGTGCAGTATCATGCTCACCTGCCATGCCATTGATTTAGATTTAGATTTTCGGTATCCAAAGTGACTTGCAATTATGACTAAATGTGATTTTTGAGCAATTGAGGGTTAAGGGACTTGCTCAGGGGCCCAACAGTGGCAACTTGGTAATGCTGTGGCTTGAACCGGCGACCCTTTGATTACCTTAACACTTAGTTTCTTAACCGCCTATCCAATCAGGATAGGGGAGAGTGCTGGAGCCTATGCCACACACACACACACACACACACACACACACACACACACACACACACACACACACACACACACACACACACACACACTTATTCTCTGAATAAACAGCGTCTCGATGTATTAAGCCCTAAAAAGCTGGATCGATTTGCTACTTTTTTCGAAGATTTCCTCAGAACTCAGCTGGCCTCCTTTCGTCATCTCAGCGGGCTTCAGGCTCTCAGCTCCCTTTTTGCCTCCTAGAAAACATTTAGGTTTTATGTTTGCTAAACTATTAGTTCTGAAACTGAAGGCGGTGTTTAGGTATTCCTTATTATTACTTTTATTATCTTAGTTTCTCTTGTATTTGTTTTTGCTCTTCATGAAATCAAAAGTATTTCGTATTCGATTATTCACGAGCGAATACTCGAAAAATAGTCCATAATTCCACTCAACTCAACTCACAAGCAACTCACAAAAATGTCAAGAAGGGTGGCACGGTGGCTTAGTGGGTACCATTTAGCTTCAGGATCGTTCTACCTCGGTTAAGGCTTGGAATTGGATTCTGGGAAGCACGCTAGCACAACGAGAAGGTCTCGGGTTCGATTCCCAGGAGCGACCCCGGTCCTTTCTGTGTGAATGTTCTCCCAGCGTCTGTGTTTCAAGGTTAATTGGAGACGTTAAAGTCTCCCTCGGTGTGTGTGTGTGTGTGTGTGTGTGTGTGTTAATGGGGGTTTCACCCAGTAAATCAGAGTAGGAAGATGTCAAGAACGTTTTATACAAGGTGACTTATGACTCTGTGACAATATACTGCATAAATAATTGACGGTGAAGGGCCTTGGTGAAGGGCCCCAAACCTGGCAGTCATGGGGCTTGAATGCGCGACGTTTTGATTATCGCTGAATAAAACAGCAGAGTGAATGAATTGGGACGCGGCCGCTGACCATCGAACGCATTTCAATCTCCACTAATAAAAGTACTCTGGTCATCAGAAGACACAGTACAGATGTGACTGAAATCATCGTGAGAATAACGGACACCTTAGAGGATCACTCCAGATGTTAAGATAATCCCGAAAATAACTCAACCACACAACCACAGTCACTACTTACTTACTCACTTAATACGTATACAGTACACACACACACACACACACACACACACACACACACAACCGCTGGAACAAAAGTACACATGTTATGCCAGCACCCAGACACCATCTAAACCCATGGCAGTGTTCACTAATCAAATCAGCAGATAAAAGAACCAAATTTTGGCAAGATACTTTTCAGTCTTGAATCTCAGTTGTGCTACCAGCCTGGTCAGTCGCTTGGCGGACACTGTGGGGATAGTATAAGAAGGATAGCATTATATTGCCACCAGAATCTCTGCTGTCTAGCTGAGATGCAGGCATGCCTAGCTGAGGAAATACGAAGAACCAAAAGAAAAGGTTGAATTGTTAACGGGGAGTATTTGGCGCAAGGCCGCTGGCAGCCTCTGCTACAACTACAAGTCATGACATGCTAACACTTTCCTGTATTAAAATACTTATTTTAATTAAATCCTCAATTTATTAACCGACCCTTTATAAGAAAAAATATTAAAGATATCTGGTCGTCGGCCACAGAGAATCCCGCCAGAGCGTAGTGCAACCATGCCAGGAGGTTATCAAGGGTAAAACCCCCAAAAGAGAGTGATGGAGGGAGCTGATTGGTTAATTTTTACCTGCCAGGGCGGGGTCTCGCATAGTGAATTATCACGTGCACAGATTCACACACTGCTTTCTGTTATTATTCACCTCTCAGCAGAGGCTTAACCTACACCATCGATAAGAAGCCACTGTTACTTCTTTACAGACAAACACAATCATGTGTCTGTATGGGGGTCCGGGTGGCTAATAGCGGAGCTGACGTTCAAACTTTAGAGCTCAAAATTCTAGTCTTGGTGAGCTGGGCATCCAAGCATAGACTCTAAAAGCGTTTTGTTACATGGCAAGTGAAAGCAGGGATCGAAATTTTGCCCTGATTTTTTTTTTTTAGTTTGTTGACTGTACTCATCATGTTCCTCCAAACCTTGACCTCGTCGACCTTGCACCAGAGTGAAACGTGTAATGTAGCTTCGATACATCCTGATGCAGCAGGAAGATTCAGAACAACCACTTAACATCCACAAAATGCATTTAGTGTGTGTGTGTGTGTGTGTGTGTGGTGTGGGGTGAAGCAGAAAAGCAATGAAAAACCTTCTTCAAAAAGCTTCTTAACTCAAACCGGTTTCTCGCTCGCTCTCCCTCGGTCGTTCTCGCTCAGGCTTTTAAAAAATTGCTGATTAAATATTTGGATGCATCAACATGTTTAAGCTGATTACGAATTTGGTTTCTCTCAGCAGAACGGCGGCGGCGGGAAGGTGGGGTGCGGAAACCGAGAAGGTACGAGGAGATGAATGAAGGAAATGGAAGGATATGATCTGAAAGTGAAAAACGCTGAGGTCTGAAGTGCTGCTGACAGCAAAGAGCATCTGCATAACAATCCCAGTGCAGGATGAATCCAGTCTCAGTCCCGAACAAAAGGAAATTATTTTAAAGCTCTCTCTCTCTTCCTCTTTCTGGTAAATGAACCTCGAGACTGCAGAGAGGAAGCGTCTCAGCATTTTAAGATCTGCTAATTCACCACATTTATTCGACAACTTTTTTAGAATCCGGTTTATCCTGGATTATTCTGGTGGGATCAGAACCTACATTTATATTCCATTTGCTGCATTTAGCGGATGATTCTATCCAAAGTGACTTACAGTTGAATTCAAGCCATTAGGAAGTAGTGGGGCTCGAACCGTCAACCTTCAGATTGCTAGTCTAGCACCTAAACCATTGAGCAATGCGTTTACTCACACACAGTTATCTGTGGTTTAGTCCCCGTGTAAGTGCCTGGCTGGCTGATAGCAGCGCTGAGATTCGAACTCGACATTTACTTACTTTTACTCATTTACTTACTCAGTTTCAAGGTCACATCAAGGGTGTGCTGGATCCTATCCCAGCTTTTTCACCTACACACTCCTTTTACAATTAACCTGGCTGCATGTTTTTGGACTGTGAGAGGAGATCAGAGCTTTTCAAGGTAAACTACGTGGACACTGGGAGAACATGCAAACTCTAAACAGAATCACCCGGAGCAGAATCACTGGCTCCCCATCCAGGGTGTTATAGTGTGCCTTGCACCCATTGAAGGGCTGGGGTAGGCTCCAGCACCCCTACCTGACCGTAATTAGGATAATGGATTAAAGAAAATAAAAAAAAATCGTGTTTTAAACATTTATTACTGCTTTCAAGATTCATCAGTTCAAATCCTTAAATGTTTAGAGCCACGCTGACTGCAGTGCATCCCACATCTGCTTGAGGGAAAGTGGGGAGGATCTAAAGAGCCAACACGACCATCGAGGTGATCCCACAGACATTCAGATACAGTATTTAAGTCTGGAGTATAACCGGGTCAGGGTAGTAACATGACCGTCATGTTCTTTCAACCAATGTGGAACATTTTGTAGCTGTGTGACGTGTCACATCATCTTGCTGGAAGGTCTCTTCAGCTCCAGGAGGACAATCAGCATGTATGGGTGTATGTAACCTGCCAGGGTGGACTCACAAATAAGTTGAGAGAGCCTGCCACACTTTATATTCCCACCAAGCCATATTTAAATATATAACCAAACATGTCTGAGTGAAACAACTAACAGTAATTTAATCCCTTTAAGTTTAAATAACAGTGTGTTTTCATTTATGTGCTTCATTCCTTCATTGTGGATTCAATCTAAAATGAACACAGAGCAGCACTTCAATAAAATTATAAAATTAGCTCTGTGTATTATTGTTACTATTGTGTGTTTGGACTGTATTAGATTTAGCGGTACGGAAGGTGAAAGAGGAGAAATAAAGAACTCGTGGTCTGCTTCATTCTTAGCTTTCAGTCAGTGAATGTCCTGCTCAATATAAAAGATGAAGTCAGGTTGTTCAGCGCTGGAGGAAGAATTTTAATAAACATCAGATCAATACGGAGGGAATCAAGCTCTGCTGCGTCCACATCCACCGGCTACATTAATATAACGTTGTGTGTGTGTGTGGATGGATCTAATTTCAAAGGCATCTGAGTAAACCGAATTATGTAACGGGGAAGGTCATCGAGTGTCCTGTACTGAACAAAAACAAGCCGTCCGGTGTGTATGCTGTATGAGTGTTGACAAAAAGACGACGCAGTAGAATATCTAACATGAAAGAAATCAGATGTGTGCTGTCTGCCTCAACACTGCTTAAAAATGTCAAATATTTGAAGAAGTTTGGCATGTTCTCACATTTCAGTATCTAGCAGATATCTTTATCCAAAGCGACTTACACTACAGTTCACAGTCTGAATAATTAAAGGTTAGAAGCTTTGTTTAGGGGCCCCAAAAGTGGTGGCCTGGCAGTGGTGAGGTTTGAACCAGTGACCCTCTGATTACTAGTCCAGTACCTTAACCTCTTCCACTCATGATGGCATCTTGAGCAGACAGAAGCAATCATGGGTGAATCCTCAGCTATAGATTTTTTTATTGTAATCAAGTTTAATCTATTTCATTGACTAATCAAGTGATTGGATGGAGCACTAAAGTTTGTTTAATTAATGTATATATTGTTGTTATTTATATATTTTTCAGGTTAGTTTCATGTATTCTATAAATTGGATGGTAGTCTCCATGTTGTTTTAGGCCTGCAGTGTCCTTGGATTTCTTGAAAGGCACTTATAAATAAAATATGTTTTTGCTGTAATAAAGAATAAATACAAAAGATAATTTGAAATGTGTCTGTTAAAACAAACTGTACATCTTTATTCCGTTTATAAAGTACTTTTCAAATAAAACGTTATAAAATGAGAAAATACATCAAATTAGTTTTAAAATGTATTCAGGCATCTCTAAATAATAATAAGTAATTCAGAAAGGTTTTCAGAATATAAACCTTTAATATACTTTATTTTCAGGCTTTGTACTATGTGTAAGAAGCCAAAAGTTCTACAGATGGTGTAGAACAAAAGTAATCATATTCAAAAGACACTTTTCATTTTGCATTCCACGCTATGAAATCTCGGCTGCGTCCTAAATCGCACTGAACAGTCCAAGAAGCGACGAGCATGTAGCAAACGGAGGGGTGTGTTCAAAAACATAGCTGTCTTACTGACTACATAGGCAGCTTTCTAACGAGTGAGGATTCTAATAAGTCGTCTCCCGACGAGTCAGGTCATTCGAACGAGCTGCTTGGACCACAATTAAGCCGTAACTAAGCAAACTATGCTAACAGTTAGCATTGTGTTATTCGAATCAAGGGGACGAGGTGGCACAACACGCTAGGGTTTTAAATACCGTCTCCCTCTGTCTACCTGGAACACTTAAACTTCACAGACAAATAAATACACAAATCAATAATGATTTATTAACATGTGAAAATAATTGCTGCCATTTTTATGTTCTTGTGAGAGCAGTAATGCCGCTCTGACTTCTGGGATATATTACCAAACAAGGATGCTCCCTGAGCTCACTCGTGCTTCACTGAGGGCTCGTTCCCAAACCGTTCCCTCCTCACTAACACTCCACTACAGAGTGACACTCAATATGAAGTCACACTCTGTGCTGTGAAGGGAGCTTCCAAATAAGAGGGAGGGTATAAATTCAGTAGTCAAATTTGCGGCGCATTTCTTTACTTTCAGGCGGAATCACAAAACTGGCATCACCATGGATACAGACAGACTCATGTCCCATCTGACCATCATGTCTTGTGCTACGTTCTTATTTTAACATCTCCAAGCAGGAATGCGAGCTTTAAGGGAGGAAAGCATCTGCTGCAAATGTAGTTTTACCTGAATATTGCTCAATAGTTGGGGTACCATCATTTTGCCATTTAAGTAGTTTCAGTTCACAAATTCTATTATTTTCTTCAAAACCCTGATGAAGACGGCCTTCAACTCCTTAATACCTAATAAATATAACCTAATATAATATTTTACTGAGGATGATTTGGAACCTACATTTGTAAGGTGTTTCCTTCATTCTGCTTTCTTTGATGCACTTCCATGGCGTGTTGTGTGTGTGTGTGTGTGTGTGTGTGTGTGCGCTCGTGCTGACTCGCTATTGGAGGGTTTTATAGCCATCTCCCTCTATCCTAATTAACCTGGGACAGCCCTTAATGTGGTGGCATGGATTGTTGTATGGATTGAACGAGACTTGATTTTTAGTAATTGAATTACTCTTTGTTTGTTAAGGGACAAATACTCAAGTAAAGTACAGATTTAAGAAAAAAACTACTCAAGTACAGTAAGTAAATGGACTTTGTTGCTCACCACCTCTGTTTGTAACACCGGCCCGAGTGCTGCTTTTCTTACTCATCCTTTAATCTCAGATGACTTTTCCAGAAGGACTGCCAAGAGATCAAAGGTGAAAAGAAGACGGGCAGATCTTATGGCGGGTGGGCAGAGGGGCCACGCTGCATCCATCCAGTCCTCGATGAATGAGCTTTTCTTCATTTGCTGTCCGTCCTTCTCGACCCCACTCTTAATAATTTAAAAGAAGTCGGCAATCAAAGGACGATGCAATCTACCACCTTGTACCGAGACTCATAAATATTCATCAGCCGAAGCCTGTTTAGCACCAGCTCAGCTCCACCATGACACACATCCACAAATGGAAAAACCTCTTCTTTTCTTTTTTCTTTTTCTTTTCTGACACTCTGAACTCGATCACTGGCATTTCGCTGTTTGTTTCTCTTTCCTTCTGTTCCATTCGACAAAGAAAGCGACTCGAGGATATACTGCGCTCTCAACAGAGAATATTATTCATTTATTTATCATCAAGCATTCTAGTCGGGGTCGTGGTGGGTGTAATGTTTGAGAAAGGCAACATGCTAGCCAGGGTAGCAGTCCACCACAGGACAAACACACCTGTACTTCAAAGCAGCCAATCCCCCTGCTGCAGGTTGCTGAGAGCTAGGAGGAAATGTGTTTTGTTTTAGGAAATTCAGAAAGGTGTAAGAAGTTGACATGAACATTTTCAGTTGGAGTCACCATTTTTCTGTCGTTTGTTGTCTTAAGAGTTAGGGATACTCTCACTGGTTAGGGCTAGTCATTGAGGTTAAGCTTTTGGGAGTTAGAATTGGGTTTGATGGCTAAAGTTCAGGGTTAAGGGGTAAGGTCTAGTGATTTAAGGTTGGGGTTAAGTGCTAGCATTAGTCATCAAGGTTATGGGTTTGGGATAGGATTTAAAATTGGGTTTAAAGTCACGGTTAGGGTATGGGCTAGTGTTTTGGGTTGGGGTTTAGGGGAACGGTTAAGGGCTGGGACCTTATATTTTTTTTTAGATCTAGAATACTCTTTTCATCACTGTTCAATGAAATTGTCCTCATTTTAACTCGATCTGTGCAGTGAAACACACACATACACTCTAGTGAACACTAGGGGTCAGTGAACACTGGGAGCAGCCTGGGGAGCAGATAGAGGTTAGGTGCCTTGCTCAAGGACACTTCAGTCGTGACCAGTCGAACCGGTTACCTTCTGATCACAAGCTTGGTTCTGAATAACTGTTCTGGGTATAGACTGGTGTTAAGGGTTAGTCATAAGGGTTAAGGTGATTACATTTTAGGATTAATTACAGGTTATGAATTATAGGTAAGGGTTAGTGCTTACAGGTTAGGGTTAAGGGCTAAGGGTTAATATAAACATAACAGTTCAGGTTAGGGGTTGATTTTAAGGTTTAGTGATTAGGATTAATGTAAGTGATTTATAGGTTAGGATTGGGGTACACATCGGGGGTTTGGGCGATTTTTAAAAGACATTTCCAGAAAGTAGTTGTATTACAGTCCCTGTGGAGAGAAATCTGATTAACCACTAGTCCACTAAAGTCATGTGACCTGATTGTTTTGTCATTCTTACCGCCTGCTGCTTGTGAAATGCTGCTGATGAATTTCTCTATTGCTTGTATGAACCTTGTACTGATGGTTCAGTTTTCACACTGAGCTCATTAACAACCAACCTGAAGTTCATTAGATTCACATCAATCCATTTTTGGCCAGCGTGGTTTTTAGTTTTTTATTGTATTTTTCTTATTGTACCAACTTCACATCCTTGACTTGTTGAATTCACATCATAAATGCTTACCAGAGCACATTTAAGAGTCTGTAAAAGCTTTGCAACATTAGGATCTTCACTACTTCAAGGTTTCTCAACCACTGGGCTGCAGAGGACTTCCTGGAAACTGCTTCCTTTACCTGTAGCAGCATTAAGACTTTCTGATGTTTTAGATTTCTAGCTTTATTTCCTTTACAGAACTGCTTGAATTCTCAACAGGTCACAATATCTGCATTGCGTTCAAATCATTGTGTAATTACGTAGACCTAACTGCAGTTAATTGATCTTACTTACGACAGTGGCGGGTGTGAACCAAAAGACCTGAAATCTTAGCATTTTAATTAATATAAAATAAAACCAAATTCATCTGTACACACATAATTAAACTGTATTTTTCTGTATCAGGCTCGTAGGTCCTTCTGGGAAACCCTACTTTTATGTATGTATATATTAGGAAATGATGTAGTTATTTTCACCCAGAAACTCAGAAACAGATATAAACAAAGAGTCAATATATTGTTGTGAACTTTTCTGTTTAATTAAATCCAAGGTTCTTTCTCTCATTCATTTTAAGTAAATAAATAATATAAGAGAAATATTTTTTTCTTATTATTACTGGTAGATTTTGTTAGATGCTACACCAGCAGGTGATGAAAAATGATCTTATATTAAGAGTTGAAATATAAACCGTGTTAGCTTGGTTTCCTCTCCATTTATTTATTGTGCTGAGATTTTTTTTTTCTTATTATTGTTTTATTTTTACTGGCTTTGCAGGATTTTACTTTTTGATTTCTGGATCTAGTAGGAAACTGAAGATGCTGTGATTTTGATGAATGTATGATACTTTATCTGAAAGAGATATCAATGTGTACAGTACACTGTGTTGTGTGGAAACAATCTTTTATGAATAGTATTGTTAATCGTGAACAATAGTGAGCTCAAAGTGAACAAACAAAAGAGAAATGTAAATAAATTTATACTGTATTTGGTGGGACCATCATATGCCTTTTATATAGCATCAGTGTCTGGCACACTTACACAGTCAGTGATTTTGTAGCGTTATAGTCAGGTGTATGATAAAGCAATTGAAGCTTTAATATGTACTGTAGATTAAAATCATGGATGGATGGATGGATGGATGGATAGACAGACAGACAGACAGACAGATAGATCGAGACAGACAGTGAGGAACAGCTTTTCAATGTTTAAAAAGCTCATCAGGACTGAGATGTGTTAAAGACGTTTTTGATGTTTAGATGGTGATGTTAAAAGGGCTACAGCACGGCCAGCCCTCCGTAATCACAAATGACCATCGCCTGCTGTTCCCATGGTGCCGAGCTATCAAATGGACGTTTATGAGTTGTGTTCTGTTGAGAGCGGCCGACATTCATTCTGCACTGATTACAGCTGTCAGAGCTCGTCGAGTGAATATTTATTGATTTATTTATGAAGTTATTTAGATTGTAGGAGCAGAGATGAGAATGGCGAAAATGCAGCCAGCAAATCTGGAACTTGAAAAAGTGAAATGAGCTTCTATAGGAGCAGTAAACAGGCTGCAATAGACCAGGGAAGAGAGAAAAGGGTAAATGCTGTGGGAAAAAATACAGCCATTAATCAAACTATCAAGTGTCTTTTTCATACCTCTTTAATTTTAAACAAATTGGAAATATCAAAGACCCGAGAACACTTTCAAGGACATAATACACCCCGGGAACCTCACACTTAATGGTACACATTTAGCATGTGCTTTTATCCAAACTAACTCATAATTGGGACCAAATATAATGGAGAGTTGATTGCTTTACCCAACAGCCCAACAGTAGTGATGTGGCTTTAATGAGCTTCTGATTATCAGACTGCTTAATTAACCTCTGAACTACCGAGGCATCATGATTAAAAAAAAAAGCAACATTAAAGGCAATGAACAAAATTCTAACCATAAATCATACTACCACTACAACCAATATTAATGTTACTTCAGTAATACAAATAAATGAAATAATAATAATAATAATAGTAATGATGCTGATAATAATAATAATAATAATAATAATAATAATAATAATAATAATAATAATAATAACAATAATAATAATAATAATAAT
>JAYDZG010000009.1:2710083-2728102 GCA_034509265.1 Microcambeva bendego | reverse complement strand
AGTCCCAGCCATACAAATCCATTTTTGACAGCATGGTCACAAATCCCCACAGGCATACAGCACATCTTGTGAGAAGCTTCCCAGAAGAGTGGCTGCTGTTCTTTTTTCTCTGTTCCTGTATTCTTGAGAAAGGCTCCAACAGCCCCCTGACTCCTCCTCCCACCCGACCCAGACATAACCAAGCACGTCTATGTGGACGCCCGGGTGACCAATAGATTCAAACCTGGATCTTACATATAGAAGCTTGTAAATACAGAATGATACCCACACCGATACCCACACCCATCCCCGATCTATGTGTGTGTGTGAGAGAGAGATGGTGCTTTTGTTCCGGGTGTGTTATTACCTGATCAGGATAAAGCCATTTATAAAAACTTAAATACATTTTGCCAGAAAGTTTTCACCTGTCAGAAATCAATATCTTGAGACTTTTGATCAGACTTTTGATGAAGCGGCTCATCTTCTGGTGTCCAACATGCAGTAGATGGATTGAGCTTATACACCGGGCATGCTGGGAAACCAGAACGATGATTTACCCGTGACTCGCCTGGCCTCACATCCAGTAACACGATGTGTCTGTTGTTCTGATGTTATTACTGCATGCAACACATTTATCCGTTCACTCCCTAAACGCATTATAGTGACACATGAGCAATGACGCCGGGCGGCTTTCTAACAAACAGCTTACAGTAGCGACTTCATACCGGCTCGGATATTACTGAGCACACAACACCAAACAACGGCAACAGAGCAAGAACTGACGGGGATCGATCAGCTCCACCAGACCTTGTGCACCAGTCTCAAAAGAGACTGGAGAGCTGCCCTGCTGCCCACTGCCTACATGCTCAGATGCCTAAATAGAGATCAAACATTAGAGAACAGATCATCGAGACACAAGTTCAGGGGTGCTCTCACCTGTGTGGCTTGAGATCTACTATCTCTGATCGTGATCTACTTTTTAACGTCGGCCTCATTGTTTGTTAAAGAATCGACTGAATTTGTGCTGAATGGTGTTAGCCAGGTTTATGTATTTTGGAAAAAATCTGCTAATGCCAGTTCTTAAGCTTCCAAGTGTTTATCAGTAAATATGAACACATATTTAGAATTAATATAATTATTATTTTCATGACAAACACATATAAGTTGATCCAAAAATGTTTGGACAGATTTTCTCAACCAACAAGTTCCAAAACTGTCCAGCAGAGGCACATGATTTAAAACGAATGCCTAATTGAGTCTTTCAATTTCAGCATCTTTCACTAGTTTCTGAACGAAAGTAGCAGAGCCGAGATTTAAACTCATGAGCGCTAGCATGGTTTACTGCTGCGCCAGTCTTTATTGTTCAAATGCAGTCTAGGAAATTAATATTGTGCTAAATAAGTACATTTTCTTCTTGAATCAGGATGAGAATCGTTGGTGTTTTGTAGATAACGATTTATATCAGTTATGATATTGATATCAGATGCTTTAAGATCTTACTGATATCTGACTTTTCTGACAGATGTTGGTGTGAACGTCAGTGTGATGGAAAAAGCTGCTTCTTATTTATTGTCGTTTATTGTAGTTTGATGGATACATCGCTGTGCGCTGGACAGAATGATGTCAGCACTATAAAGAGAATTGAATCGGGATCTTACTGTATGTCACGTCACAGGATCCCAGATGAGACTTTTACGCCGTGATGAGGCCTAAGTGGATTCGATGAGCATTACACCGACGTTCCTCTGAAGCAAACAGGTTCCATCACTCCATCACGTCCTGACAGATCATCAAAATGCCCCGCCCATTTTACCCCTGAGGTTACGAGGGTCTAAGGACTGGTACAGGAATCGTATTTCATTCCGACGTGAGCTCTCTCAGGTGTAAAAATGCATGTAAACACTTTACAGCAGAAGTGATGTACGATGAGTTCACTGCCGGGCTATTTACAGCCATCTTAGGTCCACGTAAGACACGTGGAGCTGTAGATCAGGACTCAACCACGAAAATAAATGCATTTTTTTATTTCACTTTATTTTATTAACACCTCTGATTTATTCACATCGACATGTGACCTATAAAGCTTCTTTTATACAGACATACACAGAGAGTAAAGAAAATGGGATTTTCGCTGGGGGAGCTGTGTGGTCTTAAGTTATCGTGGGTGTATTATCTAAAACCTCACACTAAACTGAGCGCTGGCAATAAAGCCTCAAACAACACCAAAAAGTAAAGAAAGTCATGAAACAAGTGCCATCAGCTCAGCCAGACAGACATCACAGCTTCACATAAACATTATTAAGGTCGGTGCAGGTCATGAGTTCATTTACTCTAAATGAATCATATTATGCCTGTATGGGCCTCAGAAAGACAATCAGGATGATAGCATCGGGTGTGATCACAGTACCTAATCTTAATTGTTAGTGGCGTTTCTGATCTCATCGATAATAATAGTGCAAAATATTCAAGATTAAACAATTAGAAGCATAAAATACCAATAAGAAGTAGGGCACTGTTAATAAAATTAGTTAATAAGTTTCAAATACAAAGATAAAAGTTTTCAAAAGCCAAAGCTCCCCAACCACTGGGCCGGGGACCGTGGGCTACATGTTATTGAGCCAAAACGAAAGAAGGAATGATTACAGATCGCTCGAAAAATCCTTTTTACCTATTCTATTTCCACAGGTCTGTGAAATGTATCCATGTCTTATGTATGAAATCGGTCCATGGTGAAAAAAAGGTTGGGAAACTCTGCCATAGAAGGCCCGAGAGCCCTCCTCGAGATTTGATTAGAAATCTGTCTCAGCAGCGAGTGTAGAAATGGGTCGGGACCATGTGGCAGACACACCTGAAGCTCCTGAGGTTCAGACTCATGTTTTAATTTGATTCGTCCCCCAGGTCCGTCCTAATTTAATCGCCTGTTTCTGGTACAGCAACTTACGAAGTACAGAACGGCGCTTGGCACCTGTTCACCGACACCGTATCCTCAGTTTAACCGGTGTCTTGTCCTAAATTAATTACTCTCACACTGACATGTCAGCTGCTCCTTTGAGGTTCCCTGTGGAGAAATGGATAGGTATCTGCACCGGGTTCGGCCTCTGTTAACTGGGTTAGGACGGTAATCACACTGGTTGTGCTGCAGGTGGACACACTCCATGGCCAAAAGTGTCCTGACACCTGACCACGAGCTTGTTGTTCCACCCGTCTTCTCAAATTAGCATTTATGATGTCAGACACTCAAAAAAGATCTACCCGAGGATTGACAGTCTTAATTCCTAAGGAGTTTATTAGGCTCAGATCTCAAACATATATATACTCATTGAGCACATCCTAAAAATTTGGTACTTTAGACAGCTAACCGCAGCTAATTCACCGTCTACAAGATTACAAGAAAAAAGTCACACTGATAACACCACAATAAAATGCCGCTAAACTCTTCACAGATGGTGACAACAGCTAAAGATCAAACCCAGGTTTCTAGGACCCTGGTGCTGCAGAGCATCAACACTGCCTGCCGTGCATTTTAACCCAAGATTAAAATTTAAAATTATTTCAGAAGAGTAAAAATCCTGCTGTTCTACTAACAGCACATAAAAACAATCCTTTTACCGTCTATGTAACAACTGCTACAGTTTGAAGTGAGGTAGAAAAGTCTGGCCCACGTAATGATGCCGCCAAAGACAGAAATACTGAAAATAAAGAGTTATTGTTAGGAAGGATTCGGTGCGTTATGAAGTTTGCACTGAAAGTAAAAGCATCACCTCGACCGCACTGCATCAAAAACCTCTTTCATCTATTCCTCATAAAATCCTCCCTAACACTTGCGGCTACATGAGAGATGTTTGCTGTTTGCTTTTGCAGAACAAGAGGTTTGTAAAAGGAAAACAATGCCACTGTTCATTTTCAGAACACTGCAACACACGACCTACAGATCCACACATAATCTAAAGATAACCTACAAAAACCTATACATAACATAAACATAACCTACAGATAACCTAAAAATAACATAAACACAACCTACAAATAACCTAAAAATAACATAAACACAACCTACAGATAACCTAAAAATAACATAACCTACAGAAAACCTCAATGTAACAAACATAACATACAGATAACCTAAATATATCATTGACATAACCTACAGATAACACAACCTAAGGGTAATGTAAAGATAACCTTCAGATAAACTAAATATAAGCTACAGAAAACCTACACATAACCTACAGATAACACATACATAACCTATGGATAACCTTAAACTACAGAAAACTTGCACAGAACCTTAAAATAATAAAACTTACTACCTATAACTCAAAAATCCAATATACATAACTTACAGATAATCTTCAGATAACCCACATATAAGGGCAGTGATGGCTTAGTGGTAAAAGTACTGGGTTGGTAATCCAAATTTTGCTGGTTCAAGCCTCATCACCGCCAATTTGCCACTGTTGGGCCCCTGAGCAAGGCCCTTAACCCTCAATTGCTCAAAAATTGTGTTCAGCCATAAATGTAAGTCTGCTAAATGCTGAAAATGTAAATATAACATGTACACAACCAACACGTACATAACCTAAACATAAACCCCACATAACTTGGAGATAACTAAAATAAAATGGATGAGTTACCCCCACATAACACAGGAACAGACCTTTTCCAGGTCCTTTATTTACTTGATTTGACACCTGAGGTCAGTGATTACAGATGTCCACGTACTTTTGGTCCTACGGTGAGTAAATGTAGTGATATTTGGATTAAGAGGTAAATTGGGAGCAGAGTTATTACAGTTCTGTTCTCTGTCTGAATGATTACAGCAGCAGATGTTGAATAGAAAGTCCCGAGGCTTTCAGAAGCTTGACGTGGAAATCATCGCCGTCCGTCTCGTCTCTCACTAAGCGCCGCACGATTGTCTTTTTCATTTACCCAGACTCCACTCACTGGATTAATTCAACAGCACCAGTTCCATCACCTTTGTTCTGCCGCTAGAACGTCCCACATTTACATTCCAAAGCAGAAGAAAGTCTTTGATTCGGCCAGTGTGTGTGCTTTCGGAGCGGGAAATGCCCTTTACATATTAATTTGTCTGAGCTGCGAGCGTTTTCGTCTCCTCTCGCTCTCCGCCTGTCCTTCAAATGCCTCGTTCTTACACGTCTTCTGAGGTTTTTGAAAAATCCAGACGTGTTCGTCATTTCTCATTTCTTTACCTTCTAACAATCAGCATCGGAATCCAGAGTCAGCTCACCGGGGGACACGTTAATCTCATTCTAGTTTTCGTATTTCACGTTTCTTTATATGTTGCAAACAAAAAATGTTCCTAGACGATTACACATAATCCAGACGGAGCAGAAATATTTTCAGATGGTACAGAAGAATTTAGTGTTTATACTTGATCCACACCCAACAATAAAATAATACGTTGCTAAAAAATGGCCTCTAACGGTCACTGAGACGTGTGTGGCACGGATGGCAGCTAGAAGGTCCTGGTAGGTTGTCACCGGAATCTGGAGCCATGCTGACTATCCCACTGAGAGGATCCATAGAGGCAACACGACCATCTGTCTGGAAAATTCTGAGGTCAGGGTAGTACTTGGAAGTCTTGGAAGTCATGGTTTTCCAACTAATGTGGGACATTTCTTCAGAAGCTACATTTTTCTATCAAGTAAATACCAAAATTACCTTTATTTGTTTAATTAGGATTTCTAACATCACCTTTGCTGACGTGTATGACAGGACATTATTTTTTTTGTTTTGTTTTTGGAGAAACAATGTTTAAAATTTCATGTTCTCCCCAAATCTATTTTTATATTCATGTAACATAAATACCAAAGGATTTTTCCAGAGCAAAGCTGAGTGCTTGGGTGTGGCTGAAATGCCAAGCTCAGTAATTAGGAAGAGCGTCCACATACTTATTATTGTAAACCTTTGAGATATAAAAGAGACTCGGTCCATAATGAGTGGAAGCACACGCCGACAGATCCGCCACTCATGAGAAGAGTCTGACGGCAACAATGAACATCACAAAGGAGGAAGAACGATCAGCCGAGGAGACAAATAAGCCGGTGAGGGGTGCGGAGAGAGGGCCGCTGACGGGAGAATGATAAAGAGAGTGAGAATGTAGAGAGATACGAGGTTCCGTTCGATTATCTGATGCCGGAGAATCCGCTGCATCGTTCCTCTTCTTTATGACATGAGATCAAATGCCATCCGTAACTCTTTGTCAGCTAATAAGCTGTCAGCGCGGCCCGTCTCGTAAAAGCGATCAGAGCCGGCGCATTATGACAGCTATTCATTATGACGGGACTATAAATCCAGTGGAGATATAAAAGAGATGTAAGGATCCTAAATGACGCCGGTGCTGGAGACATCTAAGGTACGGCCGTCCGAAATTGGGCTCTGTTAGACAAGATCAGGTATCCATCCATCTCTGAAATACGACACAGCACTGTACAGGTTCAGTCCTGACCAAACGACGTCCTAAATATCAGGAACATTTAAGGTCACGTTGTTTAACAGCAAACATATATTAATACAACATCTCGAATCTCTGCATTGCCGGTTGATCGGGTGCCACTAGGATACACAAACCAGTGCATTGTAAGGCAAGGCAAACGTTTCTTTGTATAGGACTCACTGTGTTTTACATCAAGAAAAATAAAAGCATTGAAATATTTCTGAGATCTAGAACCTCACAAAGGCTCTGTGCAAATACGGTTACTATTAAAAGATCATGAAATAAAAAAGGAGAAAAATTCTCTTCCATCCAACAATATCCTACTTGCACTAGCAAGTGGACACCAAGAGACCAGTGGAAGGTACATTTATTCTTAGACGAGCTCATAAAAACACTTTATTACAAAAACAGTCTCTTATATAATGCTGTAGTGGTCGGCCTGTCATTGCTATACATTTTCTGAAAGAGGAGCAAGCACTGTTATTGCTGAATGATTGCGAATGTTGTTTTCCCAACTATAGGTGGCGCTGTCTTTGGAGAATAAATCCAATTCAAAGCCAGACGTGGCTTTTACAAATGTACAGCCAGTGCATTCTAAATGATGCCCGTGGGGTCACGTCTCTCGCTCTGGGTGAAAACGATTTATTTTTCATTTCAACTAACGCTTTAATAAGACAAATGCTCGCACCCGGGCTGCTAATTTCACCTAATACAGTTGCACATACAGAAGGTTAAAATGCATAATATTAAAATTCACTAATCAAAACTAAAGTGCAGGTCCCAATCCTGGATAAAAAGGAGGGTTGCATGAGGAAGTGCATCCAGCATAAAAACTGCCTAATCAATGAGGTGTGCCGACACCTGAGCACTGACCTCTAAGGCCAGAGAAAAACAATCAATATTTATTGATGCTGTTCTAGTTAATCTGCATAAAATTTAGTCAGTACCCTAACAACTACCACTCGACTGAGATATAGTAGCATTCATTTTGCAACAATGGGGTTTGTCGAAACCAGTTAGGTAGCAGAAAACAAATCATATAAATTATATTGGTACACAAACGCCCCATTGTGGAGGCTTCATGGTGCATCTCGTAAACCATGTGTCGTTGAGCCATGCATAAAATTATGGACAAATGCTGGCCACTTAGACAAAAACTACTTTTCCAATCATACGAGACTTCCTAGCAATAACCTGGCAACAAACTAGCAACCACCTGCTTGAAGATAGCAAAACATCAACGGTCAAGTGTCCAAAAATCTTTACCTTTAGTGTATTTGAGGTACCATAGCAAACACCCACTAAAATCACAGTGACTACATAGGATTCCATAGCAGCTGATTATTAAGTCCAAGCACCACTTGATGAATCATCCATCATCATCCATTTAGCTAATAGTTCAGGTGAAGTGTTCCTCAACCTACAATTTCAAAAGTCACTCTCGAGCCTGGTTATAAGTAGGAGTATTGTGTCAAGAAGGGTATCTGGTATATTTTTATTTCACGATGTCATTTTAGCACATCTCAGTCCTGTAACTATCATCCTGAGCAAAGTGTTAATCCATTCTCAGCTTTCTCTTTGTTTTTTTCCTCCCTCTCTCTGGGTTTTATCCGGAACATTAGACCCATAACCAGTTCAGGAGCAAACGTGTAATGCAGCACCGCTTATTTTTTGCCCTATTTACAAAAATATGAAGCTATTTTTCACCATACTAATAAAAACCAGGTAAAATGATTTCTCGTTTGGTCTTGTGAGGTCTTTCAGCTCGTGTGAAAATAGAAGGTGATTAATTAAAGTTTTTTATTATTTTTTTGTCACTGTGACTGAAGCTTTCAGCTGCCAGAGACTGAAGGAACGTGTGTTTAACATCTAAATATAGATCCAAACATGCAGAGCAATGGATCACAGCTGGCAGTGCATCATGGGAAACATTTAACTCGGAGTGTGGTTAGGGATGTAAAATGTGCACTACATGTCTACAATTTTGTTCCTAATTCTGATCTCATATGAGTCTTATCTTAAAAAAATGTGGACACGCCTGCTAATGTGCATGTTTTAGCCATTTCAATTAGTGGCCGATTAGTCATGATATTATGAGCAGCAGATAATATTCAGAGAAACCAGCATGTGCAGCATGGATAATAAAGTCCTGCTAGTTTCTCACATGTATCTGGAGCCATGCTGACTGCAGTGCATCGCCCAGCAGCTGGAGGGGCTCTCGACCATCCTCTTCCAGCCAATGATGTCTGATGAGTTGTATTGTCTTGCTTGAAGATCCCATCCAGCCCAGGGATGATAATAAGCATTTGTGGGTATACTTAATCCTCAAACATATTTCATCTTTCATACTGGAACAAAAAAATACAATTCTTTATAATTTTTAGAAAACCCCCCGCTGCCATAATAATCAAATGGGATTTATCCACTGGGGTTATGAACATAAACTCCTCCACATGAAGAAGGTCCCGATCCGGATAGTTAGTGAGTGACATTTGGGTTTCACGGCACTTTAGGGCCAAACCTGGAGGAAGATTTTTACTGTAACGAGGTAGATTAAAGTTTTTATCACCTGCTGAACTTCAGCACTTTAAACTAAAGCCTGTAATTGAGTGGCTCTTGAAACTCAGTGGTTTGTTTTAAGTAAATTAAAGATATTCACAAATAAATTCTTAGGCAAAATTATGAAAGGAAACTTATAATTTTACTTCAATTTCATTTTGTTCAGTAAAACATCAAATCGTAAACCCAGTATTGTGAATCACATTGCATTGTGGGTAGAGTGTTTTGTCACATCTTCACAAGCGCCCCAGCATAATGGCATCATGTACATCAGTTCTATTTACCAACAGGCTGAACTATTCTCTGATTTTGCAGCTTTCAAGCTTTTAAAGTTTGGTTTGTTCTTCTCTGAGTCCCAGAAGGGTTGATTTGGTCCTTTGGTAATTTGGGATGTTGATTTTTGTTTATAAAGCCTTTCTTTGCCTTTAGAAAGATGCTCAGTGTATGAGGAACTCCTCCTGCTTGGGTAAGATGCATCTAGTGGCGTTCACGTGACTGTGGTAGTATGTGATCCTCTGCCAGTGTGAGAATCTTTCCAGCATGAGAAATAATTATAACCACATAAGGAACTGTGGTGATAAAAAGGTGAACATTTCCTCAATCGTCTGTTTAGTGCTGCATTGTTTTTCTGGGAGATTTTGAGATTGTGTCTCTTTAAGATGTTTCCACTTCACAATAACAGGAGATAATTGGAACGTCTCTAGCAGGGCAGGAATTTTACAAACCGATGTTAAAAGGAGGCGTCTGGTGTGCTTTCGTGATGCAGTGGGCTTATACGCCAGCCCGACACCGCCGAGCGCTCAAGCTCTGGAGTTCAGATCTCAGCAGTGCTATCGACCTGACAGAGCATCTAATAGGCATTTTTTGCTGGGCCTGAGGGGTTGAGGGTCAACGGGGTTCCTCATTACTCCTGCAAGTGCAACTGCCGTCCAGTTCGAGGCGCCTGATGCTTTTCGTCTGCAAATCCATAGCTGGCAAGTGAAAAGAAGCAGCTGGAGACTACTAAAGTCTTGATGGGGGTGCTTGTTTGTTGAAACAAGGAATTCCCCACCATATATATTAATATTTGTATGTATGTATGTATGTATGTATGTATGTATGTATGTATGTATGTATGTATATATGTATGTATTTATGTATGTATGTATGTATGTATTTATGTATTTATGTATGTGTGTATGTAGAGAGAGAAGTATTTATTTTTCTATTATATCATAATTTTTATTCTTGTTTGTAGAATAACACAACACACACACACACGCACATATATATATATTCCTTGAGTAACATATTTGCTAATTACATTTTATAACCTGTATTTTTACTTTACTGGTTTGTATTAAAAATTGTAATTTGCTCAAACATCCATTATAAAAAACAAATACAACAAAAATGCATCTGGGAAGCTGCTGCAGTGATTACTGTTGCCATATTGCAGTGATTTTCAGCCAGAACCCTTCAATCTGGGACTCGAACCCAGGACCCTCTTGCTGTGATGCAAACGTGCTACCCACGAGCCACCGTGCCATTTCTTTAGAACCTGAAATCCAGTCCTGATTTGAAACGGTGTGTAACATATTTTTGCTGTGCCGTGTTGGGTTGTAAGGTTATGTAATTACACAAAAAAGCCGCAGAGCGAGTCCAGATTGAAGCCGCGGGCCAGAGAGGGTTTTTTTCTGCCACCATGTCTGATTAAGATTGGACTCCGGTGCTTCAGGCGCCGAGGGAAAAGCTCTCAGCCGTCAGTGTAGATTTATTCACAGCTTAGAGAGCAGGTTAAACCCAAATCAAATACCACCAGACTTAAACTGTGTGTGAGTGTGTGTGTGTGTGCGCATAAATCGCCATCCGCATGTGTGTTTACACACATCTACGCGGAATTCGGCTGCAGCGAGAGGTGGATACCCTCCATCAAAGTGGTCTCTCTGCACCCCTGTGCACTACAAAGCATCGCCCATGAGAAGAGCATCAATTATTCAGCGCTGCGAGCAGCCGTCCCATTAAAAGCTGGATTTTCTCCTCGGACCACGTTCACGAACACAGGCCGCTGTTCGGGTCCACACTGCCCTCCACAGGTCACCTCAAAGTAGTCTTCATACTGGAACACACACTATATGGATGGAAGGTTTTGTGAAAATAGTTTAGGGAGGGTCTCAGCATGGCTGTAACGACATGAACTACAGTTTCAGCACTAGTGAACAGCTTCACAATGAACTAGAGCATAAGTGCTAAGCTATACAAATGTTCTTTCACTTAGTGAGCTGTCTTACTGTCTACGTAGGCAGCTGTCCAGTCAGGTTCTAATAAGTCATTGCTTTAAAAGTCAGGTTCTTTAAACACGCTTCTTAGACAGAGAGTTGTGTTTCTAACACAGGCTAACATTGTGGCATTCAAATTAATGTGACAAGGTGACAAGAGGCGCTAACATGTCAAATATCGTCTCCCTTTGTGTACCAAAAACACTTAAACTTTACTGACCAGCACAAACTTGCAAATAAAGAAACCTTTATACAAATGGAAAATGAATAATACTTTATTTACATGTGAAAACTATTCTAGTTTTGCCTTGCTTCGGTCGGCATATTTATTTATTTATTTAATTATTTATTTAATTATTTTTGGAGAGCGAGAATATTTGAAGGTTCTTTTGTAGGAAGGATTTCAAGGCATCTAGGATTTTGAACAGTCGCCATCTTCAGGAGCGTGTATAGGAAGATGTTAAATGCTTCCTGTGCAGAGAGATCACTAGGTTTCGAACACACCCTAAATGAGCACAAATTCCCACTGACATATTTCGAAGTCTTTATTGCAGAGAGTTGTTGCAGGAGTGGCTGCTGTATGAGCTGTAAAGATCACATCATGGTCAATCAGTTTAAAACCATTTAGTTTGGGAAATATGCTGTCAAACGAGCTAATGGTCCGGGGTCGAAATGCTTTTGGTGTACATATATGGTTTCTACATATTAACAGTAAAGTTTAGGGAAGAACCGCTTTGGAATGAAGTGGACCAGTAACTGATAACTTCTTCCACACAAATGTTCATTTTACTGAACGTGCACAAATTCCCACAGACATAGAAGACTTTTTAGAGTCTTGTTGGCTGTTATTATAGCTGAAAAGATTACATAAATGTAACAACAATATTTTTTATATGTGAATAGTCCGACAAGCAGCTAATAAATTACCCAAAAATAAAAATGCATATGCGGGGATTTGTGTCATTAAAAACAGGAAGACATCTGTTATGTATTATTAAATATTTTTTATTCGTAGTTCGCGAATATTTAAGCCACAATTTTAATGTGATGATTTTTTCTTTCTAAAAAGTTTGCAAAAACTTCTTTCAGACTTTCAGTCTCAGTTTTTGGTTCTTTGTTCCAGATGGATTTTATGTTGGTGAATATTTCAGCTTCCATCTGGCATGTCGACCGGCGTAGATCAGAATCAGAACATTAAATCGACCCCCGTTCACCCGGCAGCCATTATTTCCTCACCAGACTTGTTTAATGTGGTGCTTGGATCAGACTTCCAGGATGTAGAGTAAACCAGCCATATAGTAAATATCCAAAAATGTGGACACCTGAACAGCCCCCTGTTACACTTTGTATCCCGTTTCCAATAATAAAGAGCAGCCAGAGGACTTTGGGAGTTGACCTTACAAATGCGTTTTTAACTAAAGGAGTACAAATCTCACAGACACACTCCAAAATCAATTATTTGAATCATATTTTATTCATCATATTTTTGGGCAAAGATGTCTGGTGAGCTGGCAATCATCTGGGAACATTTAATCAGCAGGGATTTGTACACATTTGAGAGGTTCACAATGGGCAGTGATGACTTAGTGGTTAAGGTACCGGGCTGGTAATCTGAAGGTCGCTGGTTCAAGCTTCATCACTGCCAAGTAACCACTTTTGGGCCCCTGAGCAAGGCCCTTAACCAATAAATTGCTCAAAAATTTAAGTCGCTCTGGATAAAAGCATCTGCTAAATGCGAAAAATGTAAATGTTAGTAACCGGCTTTTCTCTTAAACCTTTGATGCCGGGATATTCTAGTCTGGATTTCCATTCTATCTCTTTCTGAGAGCTCAGTTGGCACTGCAGCACTTGTCAGACATCTCAAGGGAACCATGCTGGAGGAGCGAGCCGCCCCATAGGTGGCGTGACGGCACTGTTCTTATGTGGGTCCCATGAGGAGCAGAAATGAGGAGCGGTTCTCAGTTCAGCTTTGTTCTTCAGACTTTGTTATAGCTGTTTGTGTTTTGTGTTTATGGTATTAGGTTATTTATAATATTAGGTTTATCTTTTCTTCACTTTCTTCACTGAAACTTAATCATGCAGTTTAGCCATCACACTTCTTCTGGTTATGTTCTTTATATTAGCACTAGGGACGGGACTTGTTTCCATTATCTTGGCTTTGCTTTTGTTTTCCATGCTGCTATTGGCCGGTCAGGCATCCACATACAGGCATGAATTTTCTCTTTGTTCTAGTCGTATCCAGTTACCCTGATTGCGTGACGCTTTCTCCTCTACCGATACTACCCTCCACTGCTGACTGAGGAGAACCAAACTGACTGTGTAGTAGCCGACTTCATGTTTTTTTTTACCTGCACGTGGCGAGTTCATATGCAGATTAGCTTTTTGTGTGGAGAGACTCACCGTGATCAACGCACCCCAGCCAGCAGAGTATTCACACTGTATTAATAACAGCCAATCACTGTTCATATAGGCGGCCAGCCTGCCGGATGGCAGAACTGAGATTCGAAAAGATTGCAATCATAAATGCGTGTGATTTATCCTTATTTAAGACCATCATTATCATTCTACATCCATCACTCCATCATCAAGCTTCTGCCCTGCATCTCGTTCCATCCATTGCTTCATCGATTAGCTTTCTCCTGCACTGTGAAATTGTTTGATTGAAGCTCATGAGCAACAGATTGCTGCTGCTGCTGCTGCTTCACATGGCCGAGTTTTTCTTCATCGCTCCCGAGTCCATGATTTGTGTCTCTACCCTCCATCCCTGCCTCCAACCATCCATCCTCCATCTCCTGATTCCCTCTAATTCTGCTTCCTTCAGTTACTTTATTAGCACTGCAAATCTGCTCGAACTGCCTTCACTTCCTGCCAATAAATGGATTGTTACAAACTGGAATAAATAATAGGACTCGACGTGAGATATTTCACGACCTGGAGGAGTTTTTACTGTTTAGCTGAGGTGAAATGCACAAATGCACAATGCATCTTTTACCACTTTAGAAGGAGGGAATTAGTTCAGAATGAAAAAAAATTGCCTTGCTATATTTAGTGCTTCTAAGAGATGTGGACACCTGACCTTTTGTTAGTTGGAGGTCCTCAGGAATGAAAAGAGTTATAAATGTATTAATTTAGTCTTTTACAATTGTATTCATTCATTGTCTACAAAACTTTCTGTGATACAAAAGTATAATATTAGCAAATCCTGAACGCCCCTTATTTTAACATTTTCTGCACAGATGCCTCATTTCAACATGGGAACGTCCCTAATTTTTACATGAGGAGATTGATTTGGATATAATATTTTACTCTCATCTTGAAATCATTTTGACTTTATTCTCCAAATTGATTTTTATAGTGGCCTTTATATTGTAAAGTTATCATCTTTTCTTTTAGTTTAACTGCTGGAGTCCTATTCAAGAAAGATTCAAGAACTTTTGCCATCCTCATGCTACCTCTGATGCATTTTTTTAATTCCTCACTTCTTATTTACCTATACTGTTGGTGAATTTGCTCTTGAGGAGAGTATTTGCTCACAACATACCCCGCCATGATCTCCACTTTCTGCACAGATGCTGCCAGGGTCCCGCATGGATGAGCTAATAAATAAATGTGGAGATTAATTAACTCCAGTTTGTAATTCAGCCACATTCCAAAATCACTGTTATTAATATAATATATATGACTTCTTTCCGTCTTTATGGCTTCTCCTGGAATTCTCTTCACAAGACTCACTGGACGAGAAGATGTGTTCACTGCTAATGCTCTTTCCAGGCTGCTTAAGGTCCCCCACAGATACCTTTCAAAGTATCACTTCTGATAAAAAATAATGTTTCGTACCCAGTTGCTTCCACTTTTAGATTAAAAATGCAGCAGCTACAACATATTTTCATTCCTCCAGACCTTTGGATTAGCTGCTGATACCTTGGTGGTTAAACGAGCCACTTATTTGTCATTAATAATAGAGATTCCACAGTAAATGAATAATAGATTTAACTTCATGTTGTAGTGTTTGTTAAGCTCCACTGAGACTCCAGATGTCCCTTATTATTATCCGTGTCTTCGTATTGCCATGCAAATTGTTACATAGAAAAATAATTATCGCTGTTTAATCAGAAAATACTTTCAGCAGGTAATGCTAATCTGTCTGTCCAAAATCATCTGACCACCTAAAGCCCTTTTCAACCTTCAACATTTATCCAACCACCAGATGTATGTTTTAACCATCTAAGATGCCTTACAGATTACCAGGAAAGATTATATAACCACAAAATGTTCATCTGTGACCAACAGATTGGGTTCTCTAGGTTGGAAACACTCAACGCTAAAAGAACTTAAAACATTAGCCAACAGCCCAACACTTCTCCAGCCTTCAACTGCATGTAGAATCATCTTTAAGGCTTATTGAAACATTTCTTCAACCACAAAGCATCATCTAGGCAGTAAAATTAACCCCTGTGCTATCTTAACGTTCTTAATAGTCTTAATAGTCTTAATACTCTATTAAAAGAACACACTGGTTAATAAAGGAGTTGAAGATTGATTGATTGTACTCCAAATTTTCTAATCCAGCACCAGCGCCTGACTAGATAGACTCAAATATCAACAAAGATTCTTCTTGGTGGGGGTCTTTCCATTAGAGAGAGGTGTTATAGCTGCACCGAAGGGGACAAATCTAAAATAATGTCCATGGTTTTGGAATAGAATGTCAGACAAGGTCATTGCACAGTGCTCACTGGTGTAACTCAATTGACACTGGTGTGTTTTTTTTATTAACCAGTGATTTCTGGTCAGGAATGACCACATTATACGACTATTGAATGATCTCAGCTCCTGAGAAACCAAAAATGTCTCAATGGCCGATAAAGAAACATGAATCACGTCTGTTCGAGGAAGAAAAATACCAACAAAAAAACATGGAATTTAAGTCCTTCAAGTATTTTAGGGGCAGGATTAAAAAAAACAAATGTTTTATATTTGGAGATCCATGTTGACACTGTACTGAGAAATTCCTTCTGTTAGATGTGACAAATTGGGATTGTAATCACCCCTGTAGCGGTGCAATACTCGTCCCCCCATCAAGTTCCTCCACCTCATTCTTCTCGGCGGTGTGTTTGCGTTGACGCTAAGCGCCATTAAATGTCCTGCAGGTCTAGACAGCACCGCTAATGGATCCCGTCGCGGCAGGACAAGGAGCTGCAGGATGTAATTGAAATTCAGGGGTAGACGGGAAGACCGCTCAATTAACTCCCCTCGATCGGACAAAGAGAAGCCGACAGCGCTCGCGGGGAAAAAAGTGAATTTCTCGCTGAATGTAAAAGTGCTGTTCTGAAGCAGCGAATGCAATTTTGAGTGGTTATCATCTCTCGTTTAGTTTTCATTACGGGCCGGCAGGATGGGCTCTGAGAATCCCTGCAGGAATAAACAATCGGAGCTCCGTTCAGTCCGGCGCACTGCATCACTTAGACTAATTGGACACTTTGACAGAATCATTCATCCTGCCGCCGCCGCCACCGTTGGTTTCCAGGAACGGCTCGGCCTGGATCGTTTTTGTGCTCTTCATTGTTCGGGCCATAGAATCAAATCTGAGTTGTATATAAGGTTGGTTTAACTGTTTTTGTCTGGTTCTGGTGCGGCTTCGCGTCTTTGTAACAGTCGCGTACACTAATAACATCACGTCGATGCTCATTATGGACCGAATACATGATTATTTGACACTGAGACACTGATTCGACATCGGATGCAGTGTGACATTTATAGTCGTGATGCATTGTGACACTGTGGCCATTAGCTTTTCCCTGGAGTTAATGTATTTCCCTGTACCCCACCGAGACGTGTTTCATCCGAAAGGCTGAAAAACGGCCTTGACATTTGTTGCATGGTGCAAAATCTCTTAATTATGACTTGTAAATAACGTAGAGCAGCTGCAATATTAAACTCTAACACAAAAGAGGAAAATCCATTTGGGACTTTCATTCATTCACGGATTGAGTCATTCGAGACTGACCGCTTGATTTGAATGCTCGGAATTGCTCTCATCTCGTATTAAACTCCTCGCCTTTAACGTTTTCCGCCAGAGATGACAGTATGAATTGGTTACATTCTTTCTAATAAGCAAAATAGGGATTTGAAAGTTTTAACATGTTCAATTACAGAAGAACCTCTCCCAGTTACAGGAAATGACTCTGGTCAAGTATTAAAGCTCATCTACCCCACTAACATCATTTACTGAATCCAGTAATTTAGTCTGTGGCTGGCGAAAGTTCAGCTTAACAAGATAGAATTCAGTTAAACAAAATAGAAGAAACGTGATCATTAGCAAAAATTCTTATTACAAATTCAGACCCGTGTGTTTTGTTTCTCGAGACCGAGAACAAGAGCAAAACGAGCATAAGACTGTCATAACACAAAACAGAGTCCAAAACAGTCCAAGAACTTTACAAACATCATCCTATAACTAGCCAGAAAATAACCAACGATAACAGCCTATACAAAATGTATGAAACCAATCAAAAACAGTCCAAGAATCTTCAAGAAACATATTAAACTATCACAGACTGTCCAGGAACCTTCAAAAACCCTCTCAAACCATCACAAAGTCCAAGAATCTACCAAAACACTCTCAAACCATCACAAAGTCCACGAATCTATCAAAACCATCTCAAACCATCACAAACAATCAAAGAATCTACCAAAACCATCTCAAACCATCACAAACAATCAAAGAATCTACCAAAACCATCTCAAACCATCACAAACAATCAAAGAA
>JAYDZG010000009.1:2662429-2674236 GCA_034509265.1 Microcambeva bendego | reverse complement strand
TAATAATAACACAAATAACTACCTGGTCCTTGCCTTTGCGATGATTGTTGAATGTGGCCCTTGAGAAAAAATAATAAGGGACCCATGGTGTACAGGTAGTATTATAGGTAGCAGGTACAGTCGTCTATAAATGAAGACCTAATCACTTCAAAAACTCTTCAACTTCGGTCGAGCTTCACTTTCAAACAGCGGCTTCTTTTTTCCCAGCAGCCTCTCAAGGCCACGCCCACGGATCTCTTTAATCTGAAGCAACTTGCAGTTGTGACTACAGGCTACAGTATTTAAGCAGGTTTAATTCTAGATTAAGGTCCCTGCTTAGAGGTCCAACTGAGGTGACTTTTTTGTGGTGGATCAGGTACACATAGCCTTTGTGTTATCTCTGTATGGGTTACATATTTAACATTGGTCCCTAGTTTCCTCTCAGAGTAGCAAAACAGTTTGGGTTTCCTTTCCACCCCTTATCAAAAGTCACATTTTCCAGGTATGTCCTAGTCCTGGACAACTAGCAGGTGTTTGCATTAATACTGACCTGCTATGAAGCTCTCGGAGTGTGTGGGTTGGGTTAGGGTCTCTGAGGGAGTGTGTGATAGAGCCGGGCTCAATGGGCTGGACACGCTGTCAACTCCCAGCATGAGGAAACCATCCAGACCTTGATAGTCTGAGGATACACAGGAATGTCTCTCGGCTAATGATCTCAGAGTCTGGAATAAGCAGTAATAGTAGGAAGAATGAGATTATTGCACATTGGAATAAGGGGGTGCGCAGACAACCATTCATTTCTTATTGTCAATAAACGATTAACAGACTTCTGTGGCTGCTATGCAAAAACTTTACATCCAATCCAAACCTGTATTTGGCTCTTGATCAGATCGCTCAGTTACTGTCAGTAATCTCATGGCTGGACTACTGCAACTCTCTCCTGGCAGGTGCTCCTATGATGCTCCTATGTCCACTATTAAACCCTTATTCATCTGGACATTCCCAAATTCATCTGGACATTCACATCATGCCACGTCATCGCCACACTGCTGCCACGTCATCGCCCCACTGCTGCCACATCATCGCCCCACTGCTGCCACGTCATCGCCCCACTGCGTTCTCTTCACTGGCTTCCTGTAGCTGCACGCATTCACTTTAAAACACTGATGCTCACCTACAAGGCCAAAAATGAACCAGCACCAAGGTACCTTCAAGGTCTAATTAAACCAAGCAACCTGCCAAACAAATAGTCTCGCTAAACTTGATTCTCCAACTCAAGGAAGCATCTAGGCTCTCTGTACTCGCACCCAAGTAGTGGAACAAACTGTTTTTTTTAAAATATTCTCCACTCCACTTAAGAAAGACGGGCCCCTGCTGAGTCTGGTTCTTACAAGGTTTCTTCCTGTATTTTTAGGGTGTTTTTCATTGCCACAGTAGCCATTGGCTTGCTCAACAGGGGGGGTTTGGTCTGGTGGTCCAAAACTCTGTAAAGCTGCTTTATTGTAAAACAGTGCTATACAAAAAATTGACTTGACTTGTCTTAAAAAACTGACTAAAACCTTCCTCACCTTAAACTGACTTGTAGCTTGTTACTAACACTCAAGTTCTTAAACTGGATAATGGCAATGTTTACAATTGAAGCACTTCTGTAAGTTACTCTGGATAAGAGTAATAAATGAAAATGAACACGGCGTGGGTTCAGTATTCACCAGATTCACTCACCGTAGATGGTTCGGTGAAAAGTCCGGAATTCTCAGTGCTCCTGTAGCTCTGAGAGAGGAGAGAATCCTCTGAGAACGATCGCTGGGAGGAGGAAATGCTTCTCCTCTGTATCTGCTCCATTGCCTGTAGTGTATCGTAGCTCATATCTTCATCAGAAGAGCCTTCATTATCAGAGGGCATCAGACCCATGCTCTCACTTGACATGTCTGAATCTGATACGGCAGGAACCGGGGGAAAGGAAATGACATTTCAGTCTGGGTTATAGAGATGTATCAGTGAAACCAGATACACCAAACAACCAAAAGTATCAAGACACCACTCCTTTCCACTCATGCCTGGTTTAAAAATGTATTTCTGCAGACATATTGAAGCACTGTGATTAGAAACCTCTATTAGTGAGAGTCTTGCCGATCTGATTCTAGCCCCATTGAACTGGAATATCATTTGGGACGTCCTTGACCAACATCAGTGCCCAGCTATACATATCTCTGTCTTAAACCCATGTTTGTTTTATAGCTCTTGATCAGGTGTACTAATGCTCCAGGACCATAACCATGCAGAAAATGATGAGCACTGACTGGTTTAGTGAATAACTCTATCTCTTCATCGGGGTGCCTATTAGTAGGTGGGATATTTTAGCTAGCAAGTGAACATTTGAGAGTGTAAGAATCTTAGCGAGATTGACAAAGGCTAAATTGTGAAGGCTAGACGACGGGGTCTGAGCATCTCCAAACCTGCAGCTCTTGTGGGGTGTTCCCGGTCTGCAGTGGTCAGTATCTATCAAAAGTGGACCAGGGTAAACCAGCAACAGGGTCATGGGCGACCAAGGCTCGTTGATGCACAGACGAGCTACTGCAGCTCAGACTGCTGAAGAAGTTAATGCTGCTTCTGATGGAAGGGTGTCACCAGAACAATATTAGGCCCTGCTGTTATGCCTGATCAGTGATTTTTTTGCTTTGATAATTATGTCCCTACTGATTAGTTCTGATAACACTGCTTGTGTTTTTTTGGCTTTAAAAAGTCTGGAAAGTGCCCCACTGAACTCTTGAAACAAAATTTGAAGTTTTTCTTTTGGTTGCTCCCATTAGGAATTGCCTCAGAGGATCTTAATCCTCACTATTTATTTGGAATAATTTTTACACCGGGCACCCTTTCTGAAACAACGTTTCCTATTTATCAGGGCTTTGGACCGGCACTAAAATGCACCGCTTTATGCATCCTAGAAGCTAGATACATACAGAACAATTCAGCATCTCCGATAAACCAGGATCTATGTTTTTAGACTATGGGAAGAAACCGGAGCTCATAGAGGAAACCGACAAGGACACAGGGAGAACATGCTAAATCCAAGACCTTCTTGCTGTGAGGCGACAGTGCTACCCACTGAGCCACCATGCCTCTATGATCCCTCCAAGTACATGATAAATTTAAAGCAGACAATTTCACTAAGTCCCTTTTAGCAGTAGGTGTGGCTGAAAAACCTGGCATTTATAATAATGTGAGGTGTCCACATAGGCCAGATATTTAATCAATATTGGATTGGATTTGTTGTCTGATATCAGCGCCAGAGCAAATGTGCCCGCTGTGAGGTAAATTTCTTACTCGCTCTCTTCTTTATTGTCTAATAGTCTCTCACTCATGTCTCTTTCTCTCTGGCATTAATAATGTTTATAATACCCAGCATGAGGCTGGCATCATTCTGCTAGTCAGCAAGTAAAGCATAGCATTCCTGCAGTGTGGGAAGAGCATTGTGTGTGTGTGTGTGTGTGTGTCTGTGTGTGTGTGGGTGGGTGGGTGTATCTGTATTCCTGATTCAGACTGTCTGGAGCCCCAGGTGATGCTGGTGATTAGGTTGCTGCCCTGTATGCCCGCCATCTTGCTGGGTGTGTAATTGGCTGGCTTAATGCAGCAGCACACGGAGTATTTACTTAATGCTCTAATCGATATGGAAAGAGAAAGGCCTTTATTGCTCTGTCGAAATTAACTTTGGCAAAGGAGTGGACGGTTCGCATGGGGTCATGGAGAGCCGAGGAAGTCCGACAACAAAGCCGCACCTTCTTGGCATTGCCTACTTTTAAATCCCCCACAGAAACTTTAAGTGTTTAAATCAAGTTTGAGACTTCTGCTGATGTATGACATCATCTGCTAACATAAAAAATTTGCTCAAAAGTATGTGGACACCTGGCCATGAGCTGGATGGGCATCCCATAATAGAGCTATGGACTTTCTCAAGAAGGTAAACCTTGATTCAATATCCCAGCACTGGTGTGGTGGTGGAAACACCCAGCTTTGGTGTGCTAGTGGAATATTCCGGCACTGGTGTGCTAATGAAATATACCATTGCTGGTGTGCTAGTGGAAAGCTAGTGGAAACTCCCAGTGCTGAAGTGCTAGTGGAATATCCCAGTGCCGGGGTGCTAGTGGAATATTTAACTGCGGTGGGCTAGTAAAATATTCGGAATACACTGTTGTGTCTCCTGGGTGCCCTCAAAATCCTTCAAATACATCACACCAAACACTAATAAGAACACTAACCTGGTGAGCTCAGATGAGGAGAAATATGAGACCCTGATGGGTTTATTTGTTCTTTAGGGTCCTCGTCCTCAGAGGACAGTTCCTCTGTGGAGGCAGGACATTTCTGGAGTTCAGACAAGGACGCATAAGATTTTGGGTTCAGATCTCTAGAGCTTGTACTTTTAAGTTCTGGAGGTAAAGGAAATGAAGCTGACCAGGCTGTTGGTTGAGGAGATGCTATTTGTGTCTGTAATTCAAACAAGTCACAGAGCCTTGGTGATGGTGGGACCTGACCTGGCATTCCTTCATTAGCTGGTGTTGGACCTTTTTGTAGGAAATCTAGAGACTCTGTTTGAGAGAGTTGCAAAGATGATGGTGTCTCCAGAGCTTTGAAGCTTCTGTGATGCTGTTCTGAAAGAGCTGCTACAGAGGAAACTGGTATTAGTGGAGAATGGCACTGAGAAGTTGGGACACGCAATGAACTCTGGGCTTGAGAATGAGATGAAGCTGGAAAATAATCAGAGCCCATTGTTGGTGAACAAAATCCTCTTGGTGATGGTGGGACCTGACTTGGCATTTCTTCATTAGCTTTTGTTGGACCTTTTTGTGAGGTATCTAGTGACTCTGTTGGCTGGTCATCTTGGTTTACTTTGGGTTGAGATTCTCTAGGTGTTTGTAGTCTTGGTGATGGTGAGACCTGACCTAACCTCACTTCTCTTGCTGGTGTAAAACATAGTGAGAAATCAAGTGACTTTGTTGGACATCCAAATTCTTGCTCTGTTTGTGAGGGTCCCAACAATACTGGTTTTACAGGTGTTAGCCCAGATGAATCCAAAAACTCCAGAGACTGATGTAGAATTGACCTGGGATGCAATAGACTCTGGGACAATGGTAGATCCAGATCTTCGTAGCCATTAGTATGTTGCTCTGAAGACGCTGGACTCACATTTCGCTCAGAGGACACAGGGAATGCGGGAGACTGGCACAAATTTGACATAGAAAGCGGTGAACTCTGGGAGTTTCGAGTAGGTGAGAAATCTCCAAGCGTTAAATTAGAATACTCGGGTGTTGGCGTAGCGTTTGATGAAGATTGTGAAGTCTGAGATTGAATCAAGTCATCAAGTCTAAGTGATGATGAGACCTGACATAGGACTGCTTCATTATCCTCTGTGTGAGTGCCGTGTGAGGAGGACAGTAGCTTTGTGGTGTGATTAACCTCCTCTTGCTGATGGGAAAACACAGACGACGATAGATCCAAGGCTGTGGAACCTGTATGAAGGTGCCTTAAAGGTGAACTAGCAGAAACAGGAGATCCTGGAGATCTGCACTGTATTGGTGTGGAATGCATTAGGCTCTGGGACTGAAATGAAGCAGAAAGAACAGAATCCCAGTCCTGTATTGACTTTTCAAAACCTCCAGACCTTTGTGGCATCTGTGATTTGAGCAAGTCGGCAGGTCCGGGTGATGATCCAGTGACCAAGGTGTCCTCAGACTTCTTAAGATTCTGGTTAGGTAGAGGTGATGTTAAGAACTGATTTAGCCTTGCTTCACTAGTAAACGTTCTTTCAGACAGATCCAGTGATGTCTGCTCCCCAACTTCTTCTACCCTGGAGGGGGCAGATTCTCTCTTTCTTGCATGGTTGAATCTTTATGAGACAAAAAAGCAGGTCACAAGGGTTTAATTAATCCGAGCTTTTCTTTATGTCCCAGTCATGCTGAAACAGAAAAAGGCTGCAAGGTTGGAATAATTACATTTTTATTTTTTTAAAAATAATTGATTTATTACATGGAGTTCGACATTGGTGAGGCTGAAACACAAAGCTAATTAGAAAAATAATCTCAATACATAATAAATACTAAAGCTGAAATTGTCAGGAATGTGTGAATTGCTCCAAATAAAATAAAAAATACAATTACAGTATGTTCAAAAAGGTTAAATTATTACTGAACTGCCTTGATGTCCATAATAACATTTTGTCTATGTTTGCATCTCAGAGTTTCAGATTAAAAACATTTATTCTTTCTGAAGCTGGTTGTAAGAACCTCTGCATTAATAAAGCAAAGCTTTAATTAAAGTGAACAAATTACCCTTTTAATGTAAGGAAATGCAATATAATTACTTTATTTTAATTATATTACAAGCGACGCAAGCCAGGAAGAGTTCCAGTATACTTACATCAAGCATCAGCAGAAAACTGGACCTGACCAAGTAATTACAAGGTCACTGGAGAAACCTTAATATGGATTTGTATGTCATAAAATCACAAGCCAAGTTTTCCACTGTTGGACCATTGAGCGTGACCCTTAAACTAAACAGTCGACCTTTGTCAGACCACAGGACCTTGTACTGGTGAGTGTTTCAAGTTGTTTGTGAACATAAATCTGTTTGTTGGTTGACCCCAGCCAGGGTACTTTCTGTATAGATTTTGCATGTTCTCCCTGTGTCCATGTGGGTTTAATCTGGGTGTGATGGACTGGTGAGCTTTCCAGGGTGTTTCATATCTTTCGTCCAATGAATCAGACCCACACTGACTCTGACACTCAAGCTTTAAGGTATAGGTTATGAAGCTACATTTAAGTAGTAGATTAAGACCACAATCATTTATATTGATGAGTCACAAGCTGAGTTCTCAGAGAGAGAGAGAGAGAGAGAGAGAGAGAGAGAGGTCCAGTTCTATGGCATCGAGCACCAGTGGAAAACTAGATCAGACCAACACAGGTTTTGCAACATTGTGTGGAAGAAATAAATGCTCGATGAGTTTCACACAGGTGATTGTCAGTTAAGGGGAAAGGAACATCTATCATCTCCATGAAAGGCAGAAGGACAGGCCTCCATAATCGAGCCGTAGCGCCAATCTCCTCAGCATGTGGGCTCGTTACATTTGGCACACCAACACTTTATTAACCATGCATTAAAAACCCCAATTCAACTCGCAATTGAAGAAAATGACAAACACAGAAAGCACTTTAGTTTGATGACTTATTAAACGTAGCATGACTCACTTTTTCTCATTGTCGTCTCTCTGTGTGACTCCAGAAGAAGTTTCCTCCGCCGAATCTGCAGCCGTCTGGAAAAAATGGAAGTGAGAGAAGAAAGTGTACCAGAGAAGAAATTGAAAACGTATACGCACTGGTTCAGGCGGCACTGCAGGTCATAGATAGAGCCTACAGGTCATGTGGCCCGCCGGCCCAGGGGAAGCAGGATTACCTCATCTATCTCTGAGATGCTCAGGTGGGATTTGGGGGTGTAATTCGGTTCTTCTGATCCTGCTGAGTTGGGGATGGAGAACAGAGAGATGCAGTATCTGTGCAGATCCAGCTCCTCAGCTGCAGCACATAAGCCAGAGAAGCATTGAGATTATGAAACCGGAGTGAACTGAGGATGTTTCATCGTGCAATGGACTACTGGACTAGAAATTTAAAGGCTCCTGGTTAAAGCATTATGTTACACAATATTGCAGTTTGCACAATTACTGTATATCCACTCCCTCTGTGCTGCTTTATAAACCTCGCACTGCTAAATGTATATAAGAATATGTTTTTAACTCAGCTATCATTTACTCAGTACAAAATCATAGCCAACAGTAAACTAGTCTCTAGTCTTCCCTCGATTCATTTAAATTAGAATTTCTGTGTTTATTTACTGTGGGTTTTCATATTTATCACTTTTTATCTGCCCTGTGGTTGTTAAGTCTATAGATTTTCTCTTTATCACAGCACCTGGTAGGATATATCAGGCAGCAAATAAACATTTTATACTAAACGTTCCCTGCTAGTTCAGGTGGAGTACTAGCAAGTGCCCTGTATGTGTGTGTGTGTGTGTGTGTGTCCAGGTATGTGTCCAGACCCACCACAGCCCTGACCAGAATAAAACCAGGTAAAACAGACTGTAAATGAAGAAATGAACGAAAGCAGTGTGATGGATTTCAGATGTGATAAAGTGCAGAGTGTGAGATCCACTTCTTCAGCAGAATCCTCCTGATTGATCTTGTAAGATCTTTTTGTTGAAACTCCGGACGAGCTGTCGGAGAAAAATCAGAATTCCCAACCTGTGAGCTCGTCTCTGATTAGACCGAATCACAGCAGGACGCCCTGTACGAGGTGTCAGAGAAGATTTCTCCATCAGTCGTGTAGGAGAGCTCAGGCTCTCTCAGGTGGTGAGAAAAGGGAAGGATTGTGGGATACGTATAGGATGTCAGGAAGGGTTGGCGCTGATGCCAGGGCCCGGACGACCTGGCCGGCTCAGGCGTTCGGGTGACAGATGAGCTCTTTTCTTTCTTTTCACCTGCAGGATTTCGACATGCACTCATTCGTGGGCTGTCAGAGGCCTCCGTCAAGCCATGGCAGCCTCACTGCTGTAATAAAAGCCCTGTGATTAGCCTTCAGTGGTGTTAGCGTGATGGATTGGCACCCAAGAGTTCCACCAAACCGAGCAGTGGCCAGACACGAAACTTACTTTTCTGAAGTAGGTGCTGGTCTCTCTTCAACCACTCCGGCAGGTTGTTTTTGATAAAGACCAGAATAAAATCAAATCTTTGCAATCACATTCCTGCACCGTCCTTACATGACTTATCTTTGATTTGTGCGTTTTATCACCCAGCATCTTTAATCTTATAAATCACACCCATAAAAGCTTGTTTGTTCCGATTTGAGTGAAATTTCTGCGTGCCAGGCATTCAGGATGTTGTTTTCTGGTGGGGATTCCGTTTTCAGTCACCAGATGGCGCAATGTTTTTTCAAACATGGTTACTGCCGCTCGGCCATGAAGAATTAGGTTTGGATCCATCAGCAGGTACATTTCAAGCACATCATTGTTTTGTGTGCTAAAAATAATACATCTCGTCTTCTGCCTAGTGATGCCCCTACCACCACCCCCACCTCAGATATACACTGGCGCCCCACAAAAAGTCCTAAAACATGCAGCCAGGTACATTAGAGACACTGAATTGCCATTGTTGTGGAAATTCAAAAGATTTAAAGATTGACACAGATGACTAGATTAATAGAAGAAGGAAAATATCCAATGTATTGATACACCCAGCTGCCCTACACTTCCTCATTGCATTAACACATACAGCATGTATTCAACAACTTATTTGTCCTGCTATTATAAACCCTTGTTACTTCTGACTCAAAGTTACTTTAAAAAACACAAAAAAAACAGTTTATTGCTAAATCGGTGTGCATCAGTGACCGGTACTGTTTGTTCGTTTAATGTGATTGAGTAATTAGAAACAACTAGATTGAAGCCACAGGGGGTTCAAGCTGAAAAGATCACGTATACTTTTGGCCACATAATGTATATGTGTCTGTTAGATAAAGTCTAGCTGACCTGTTAATTGGTGGTTGTCCTCATTGGGTTGTTTGGATGGGTAAACATTCCGGTCCTGAGGGGAACTCGGGATGGAAAGCAGCCGATAAGATTCGATGGGAGTTCTGAGGGAAGGAACACAAGAGCCAGAGTGGGACTGAAAAAAGATCCATCCTTTGGAATTTTATTCTCACTACATTAAACCAGAACATTTCAGGACTTAAAGACACAAATCGCTGATGTTTCAGGACTTATGGACACGATCACTTGGATGTTCTTCAAGGTTCTTTATGTGGAGCTTGTATGTTCTCCCTGTGTCTATGTGGGTTTCCTCCGGGAGCTCCGGTTTCCTCCCACAGTCTAAAAACATGTCAAGTCTGGTCAATTTATTTGAGTAGTGCTTTTTACAATAGACATCACAAAGCAGCTTTACAGTGTTTAGGACCACCAGACCAATAACCCTGTTGAGCAAGCTGAGGGCGACTGTGAAAAGGGAAAACTACCTAAAATAAAGGAAGAAACATGCAGCCAGGTTAATTGGAGACAGTGAGTCGTACTGGAGGCCACCAGAATGCATTGTAGTGCTGGTCCCAAGCCCAGATCAATAAAAAGGTTGTGTCAAGACATGCATCACAAACAAAACAAAGTATTTTTACATTATTTTTTAGTAAATTATTTTGTCCTAGAAAAGAATCTTCCCTAAACTATCACTACAATGTTGTTAGCATATCGCTTATCAAACCCTTTTTAGCGTTACTGGGAGCCGTATTTTCTCACTCTGAAGAGAATTCATTTTCCTCTCGACTGAAGGACACTTTGTTCTTCTGCTCTTAACTTCCACCTTAATTCGTGTTAGCATTCCAGGCTTCACCGTGCAGATTCAGTGCAGAATTAACCAGCTAGCGAATGTTTGCGACTCCCGGCCTCCCCAGCGGCGTCCACTCAAAATTGAGTTATTGCTGAACTCAGGAGGGAGAAGATCAGGAGAAAACCGCATTCTCCATCAGAAAAGACCTTCAGAGCACAATCTATTGAGTCATACCTTACAATCCTCATGTATTAGCATCAACGCCACATCAAAGAGCGCCGCTACACGTTTAATTTCCTCTCCTGACGTAAACAGGCTCGCGGGACTCGGGGTGATTTTTGAACCTGAGGAAGTCATTAACTGATGGCTGTTAATGAAGGTCCCGGGAGGATCACCTAGCCTGTTTAGCATTCCGTTCTCTATGACGCAAAATGCATGGGCTGACTTAAAGCCTCCTAACCTGCGGTGTTTCTTCAGCAGCAGCTTCTCCATGTAGCTCAGCCCGTGATCCCTAAACTCAATCCGGATGGGTGGTGGTCTTTCTTCAGCCTGTGTACCCGTCACCTCCATGCTTACTGAAAGAGAAAGAGGTCGAGCAGTAAAAGCATTAAAAATGATTCGTATGAAAGGTCTGGCCACAATTCACTAGGAAGGCTGTAAGGGGAGTTAAGGTCAATATCCAACTAGTAAAGGTTAAGGTATTGGATATATATACATATATGTGGCACGGTGGCTTAGTGTGTAGCACTGTCGCCTCACAGCAAGAAGGTCCTTGGTTCGATCCCCGGGTGGAGCGATCTCGGTCTTTTCTGTGTGGAGTTTGCATCCATGATGTGTGCTGGTGTTACCTGGGCGTGGCGTTTGCACCATGCAGTCAGATTGATGGCATTTCTTCTCTCTGTGTGAGTTTCTCCACTGCATCAGTGCCTGCTGGAATGATCTGGAAGATTCCTCTTCATCATACCGTCCTCTGAGTAAAGATTCCTCAGGTTCCTGGCCGTCCTCGTCCTCCATTACATCTCCGTCATTCACCAACAACACCTGATCCACAATAAAAACTCATAACAGTGTGATAGACTAATTGCCCCTGGTCTGACGGCCTCAGTTCTATCAAGTGGAAGTGGAAAGTGAGTCATTCAGAAGAGAGATTCAGTTAATAATCGTTGTGTTGTTGCATAAACAGGACTCATCAGTTTTACCTCATGGACAGATGACCTTACATTTTCTCACCATTCAAACGTCCTAGCTTCTTTATTAGAAACACAGTCTCTTAGCACTGATTATAAGTGAACTCGAGAGATACTAATGTGTTAGTCTCACCTGGGTGTCGAGTTTTCCATCGGCGTTGTGTTCTGAAGATTCAGGCCGCTCTTCCTCTTCTACCATTTCTTCGTTCTTCTGGATTTGGTTTCGGACGTCCACACTGCTGATGGAGGTGTGCAGCTCCGCCTGCAAATCATGACATATTCATATC
>JAYDZG010000009.1:2644133-2655224 GCA_034509265.1 Microcambeva bendego | reverse complement strand
ATTAAGATCAATGTCAGGATGGATTTTACTTCATCTTACAGAGCTTATAAAGAATCAAAGGAATCTTAATGTTAAAGGCATCAGTCAGGAAAAGGGTACAAACCATGTACCAGAGAACACAGAGAACATACTCATCAACAAGTGAATAACATTTAGCACAATAGAGAACTTATGGAGAACTGGAACGTCTTTCTGTTGAATTCTAAGAAAAGATGAAAACAACAGCAACACTTAAGGAGCTGGAGAAGTTTCTGACCAGTCCTGAATGTGTAGTAAATGTAAGAACGTATATCCGTATTCTTCAAATGTCTAGGATGAAGGGAAGGATTGCAAAAAAAATCCAAAACATTTTAAATAAGTTGGGACCGGGGCAATAAAAGACTCAGACGTGTGTGGAATGATAAAAAAACACACACCTGTCGAGGAACGTTCCAGAGGTGATGCTTACATTACTAAAGAACAAAGGCTCAGTCATTCACCAGCATGTTCTAAACAATTGCAGCCATGTTGCATAAGTGGGGTTGGCTATTGATGTTTTTTGTCCTAATGTGCCTTTAATTATGAAATAAACATAAGATGTAAAGGTGCAGGTATCATAAGGGAGCTCATTATTTCTTTTTAAAGACGAAATGATGGAACACACTGAGGCCAAAATCATCACACTTACAAAAAGCGATAAAACATGAAAAACAGAGATGATGTTACGCAATTATCTTTTTTTTCTCTCTCTTGAAAAACAGAACACATTCAGGTCAGATCCTTTAAATCAGGCTTTTAATGAAATTGGTTTCACCTCTTTCCTTTGCACCAAATTCAAATACATTTAATTTACTCTAGTGACCTCTGATGGATACATGACATCCATGCTGGCCAAGGAGGAAAGTGGTTGGATGGATGGATGATTGGATGATTGGATGGATGGATGGATGGATGGACAAATTTGAAACATACCAGTCCAGCAGTACGAACTTCACACTGTCCACAAACTTTTCCTTTTAGTTTGGATTTTCTGCCTCGTCCATCGTTAGGTGGAGGCTCCGGTACCCTCTCAACTGTACACACACACACACACACACACACACACAGCCACGGTGAAGATTAAACAATTAACCTGAAATAAGTCATGGTTTGTTTAATGCTGTCAGTGCAACAGGTTCACATTCATAATCTACATAAAGTCACACAGCAGAAACAGAAGCTTTGAAATCTGAACCCCAGAAACTTCACACTGTTTGAAAATCAGCACTTTATAGCTTTCCTAAAGTCTCATGGCCACAAGGACAGAGAAGATGAAGAAAAAGCTGGAGAATAAGCAGGAGTTTCTTTTTGCCATTGTTACATGACACTAGCTTGAATGTAAACACTGTCCTCACTTAGTTACGAGAGCTTTTCAGTAACGATATCACTTTAATTTACTAATGTCGAGGTTTGAGTTTCCTTTCCCAGTTCATCAGCCAAACCCGAGCACATTAACATAATGTCCTCACAGACTGAGGATTGTGTAGACGACATACAAGACTAGATGTCATTGTAACATTCTAATTAACTCAGATAAAAAAGAAGTTAATTCTTGTCAAATCCAAGACTAAACCTTGAAGCTTTCTCTGTGACTACCAGCTCATTAGTGAAAAACCTTCTTCAACGCACATGTTAATAATATTACAAGAGTTTTCTTCATTCGTCTGTGGAATATATCTAACATAGCTAATGAGGCTGAAAATTATGCCTGATTGGGCATAACATTATGACCACCTTCCTAATGTGTTGGTCCTTCTTCTGCGGACTCCTTTCTATCAGAAGCAGCATTAACTTCTTCAGCAGTTTGAGCTACAGTAGCTCGTCTGTTAGATCGGACCACATGAGCCAGCCTTCAGTCCCCACGTGCACCAATGAGCTCTGTCGCCCATGACCCTGTCGCTGGTTTACCACTGTTCCTTCCTTGGACCACTTTTGAAAGATACTGACCACTGCAGACCAGGGAACCCCTCACAAGAGCTGCAGGAGATGATCTGATCCAGTCATCTAGCCATCACAATCTTTTTTGACGATATAATGTTCACTTGTTTCTTGTATGATCAGGATTTGCTTAACAGTTGAGTACTGATGGTCGCTTACTGAGGCCCTTAACCTTCAATTGCTCAGATTGCCATTATAATGTAAGTCGCTTTGGATAAAAGCGTCTGCTAAATATTAAAAATGTAAATGTAAACACACACACACACACACTTATACCTGGTAGTGGCTCATCCTTCAGCAGTCGTATCTTTGTTTTGCCAGCAGTAATCTGTCCAAACACACACACACACACACACACACACACACACACACACACACACACACACACACACACACAGATTTTCCGATCTCATTATGATACCCAACAGATTCACACAAATCAGTTTTTTATCTTTCAATCACCCCGATATTAATCTGAAGGGCCAAAATTATCCATTAAATTTTCATTAAATAGCAATTATGTTGAAATATGTTTAGCCATGTAGTGTATGCCAGTAGTAGTGTATGCAGCGTCCGCCAAAATGGCTATGGAGGGCTTGCATTGGGGAATTGGAAATGACAACAATGGAAGGCTGGCTAAAAGGTTTCCACTTTTTTAACTCTATTCATAAAGAATTTCACCTTCCTTTGTGATGAATTTTATTTCCAGCATCTTAATATTTTAATGCCATTAACCAACATGGTTTTGGATGAGTATGAAGCCACTGATGCACCTCTGCTTTCACATCATCATCACATGAAAATCATCTTAAATCCAAAAAGGTTGAAATCAGCCGGAGCTAAATCCGGATTACACACCGACCAGCCATAACATTATGAGCGCCGTCGAATGATATACCTTCATCACGGCACCTGTTAGTAGGTGGGATATATTATACAGCAATTTTTAAGTTGAAGTTAGAAGCAGGAAAATTGACGAAGGCCAAATTAAGACAGAGCATCTCCAAACCTGAAGCTCTTGTGCGTCAGTATATATCAAGAGTGGTCCAAAGAAGAAACAGTGTTAAACCGGCGACAGAGTCATGGGCGACCAAGGCTGATTGATGAACAGACGAGCTACTCTAGCTCACACTGCTCAAAGAGTTAATGCTGGATCTGATAGAAAGGAGTCAGAATACACAGCGAAGAGCTTGTAGTGTCAGCAGAATAGACCAACACAATATTAAGAAAGTGGTCATAATGTTATGCCTGATCGGTGTCTCTCAGATTCAACCCATTACCTCCCACCCTCAAGCTTCTGACCCAAATATAATATCAAAGTGCAGAAATGGTGATGCAGGATGAAGATCTCTCACTGAGACTTTTGGAGGTGAATGTACAGTAATCTGAACCCTCACGCTCTCAGCTTTCGTCGCTTTGTTCTTCAGTCCGTTGGGAATCTGAGCAGATTTCCAGCGAAGAGCTCCGCACTTCCTGTTAAACACAAAGCGGATACAGCTCAGCAGTTTCCATACCCGTCTGATGAGCACGCCTTTCGTCCCATGTCTCAAGTTCTTTCTATGCATTTTGTGGTAGTTAATTACGCCGTTGTATGTACTGCGGCAGACTCCGAGAGCAGCTTGTTTCCGACAGCTCTCAGACACACTGTGAGAGAGCATATCACAGCCCGTACTGTCAGTGTGCAACCAGCATGATGAAGAACATCCATAAACGTCTTTATTACGCCGCTTTCATTTCTCCTCCGCTATTACACTGTTTTATTTTTCGGATGAGGCCCGACTCACCGTACGCCAGCGAGATATTAAGTCATGGCTAAATTCATGGTGACCCTCCTCTCACCTCTGCGGTGATTCATCATGGTGGAGTGTGTGGGTGAAATTTACACCACAAACACTCCTCCACTCACACCGGATGACTTATAGGCTCATAGATCCTCCGGTAATCCTCTGAAAGGGCCATGCTGTAATTTCACACGCAGGTCAAATCCTAACATTATTAATGAAACTCTGCAGAACCGGGTCACGCAGCCGAGGAACCCTCCAATTAATAACTCCAAATGTTTGCTCTTCGTGGAAAACCAATCTTCCTGCTTCAGTTTTTTCGATTTACTTTCGTTTCGTTTGCAGAGAAGACGCCGGGCAGTGGTGGGTGGCATCAGAGCGGGCTGTCTCAAAATGCCATGACATATGAGAAATCCTCAGATGACAGTATTTGTGGTGAAGTATCAGAAACGTAGCTTGGTGTCAGTAACCCAATGACACGCACCGGTCTTCGATGCCAAGAGTGAAGACGAGATGCTGAGAGTTTTTCTCGCTTGTGTTGAAGTTTCTCAGTCTCAGTTCCCACATTGCACATGTAGCAAGAGGAATTTGTGCACCTGTGTTCCATTTTTTTTAATTCATGTAAACAGAGGAAAAAGAAACTCCGGTGGCCCGTACAGAGCGCCGACCCCCGACCTCAGCCCCGACTGAAGCGCTTCAGAATCAACCAGATGCTTTCTTGACCAACAGTGGCCGGCCACACAAATGCTCTTTTGACTGAGTAGGTACAGACATACATTTTCACAGACTTCAAAGTCTTGTGAGAAGCTTTCTCACAAGAGTGGCTGTTGTTCTAGCTGAGAAGATCACATGTGGGTCACTTTATTTCAATCCGGTTTTGTTTTTGAAGAGTTCATTGATTTACATCTGATTTCGCCCGTTCTCTGTTTTCACTTTCACTACCCCATTCGTACGTCTGCATGTTTGGAGTTTCGTAGGAGTTTGTCCCCGGTTGGTTTTAATAAAAAATCATCATTCACCTTTTTAATCTGCGAGCGTCTCGTCTGTTTGATCAATGTTAGAGAAGCAACGTTGTTTTACTCAACTCTAATTCTTATTCTAGTTTATAGGAAAAAAACAACACGGCTCATTTTGGTCAAACACACACCCATGAATTGTAAAACTTCAGAAACTGATCATTTTAAAGTGGTCTCATTTTTTCCATGTCAGTTTAAATATTTAACGCATATATTATAAATCTATTTTAAAAGCCTGCGATGGACTGGCACCTTATCCCAAATGACATTGTGCCTTGCGCCCGTTGAAGAGCTGGGCTCCAGAACCCCTCCCCGACCCTAATTAGGATAAGAAAATAAACTGTTTTAAAAGATAATTAAGTATTACAATGTATACAATGTTTTATCATGTTTGTGTGTAATTAAAACCAGGGATCACTTTAATTCCCGTGATCTGACTGAAACGTTTTTTACACCCACTGAGCACATTATTAGGAACACCTTCGCTGCGTATATTAATTATAATGTTCTGGTGGTGAATCATTCTCACTGCACTGAAACTAATGTGGTAATAATGTGTGTGTGTGTGTGTGTGTGTGTGTGTGTGTGTGTGTGTGTGTTTTATGACCGTGTTAATTTTGAAGGCAGTCGTGTTTTTATCAGAATAGGCTGTAAGTTGGAATCCGTCCAGGGCGAATAATAAGAGTTATAATAATGTGATTGTAATCATGGTTTGGTACAAAAGCAGCATACACGTCATAGATCAGCAAAGATGATCAGAGAGTCTCCAGGTGTAAATTATTAAAATATTTAAAAACCATGTACAACTAAAGAAGGATTGGAAGGGATTTGCATATTTCTTCCAAGTACAGTGCATAATATCATTAAATGAATCATTAATGTAACAAAAGTGTGTAAAAAAATCCTATTAAATCAGAATAAAAAAGCTAGCACCCAGGGTTCTGGATCTTCCACTAGCACAGCAGAGTCTAAACTCCCCATTTCAAATTTTTACTCTAGCTACTAGGATGTATCAACCAGTGTATCGGAGTGCCAGATAAATAGGAGGGTCGTGTCAGGTAATGTAAAAACTGTGACAAATCAACAATGCAGATCGCAGACTGCTTTGGTGACTCCTAAGAAGAGCAGCCAAAAGGATTAGCATCAAAATGACAGACTCTCAACGTTCCCCATTATGATTCGGCTTTATTGCTTGATCATTTTTAAACACCGAATGCAGGGGCATACATGCACCTCACCTTTGTACTGAACCCCCGATATAACCCCCGATATAAATATATATATATAAATATAACTATATATAAAATATAACTTTTGATGGGTGTGATACGTGTTTCAGTAATGAGCTTCAGCACCAGATTCACACGGCTTTTCTTTAATTCAGCCCTCAGTTTGTTTTTGTGCTTCTTCTCCTCCCAGCCAATAAGAACACCCAGTCCTTCAGTGATATTAGTGAAGAATGATTGAGCTTTCTGTGTGAAATAAGCTTTGACCTAAGTGTATTAGTTTTTGACAAATGAGGGAATTAAAGCGTTTTTGGTGGTACACTGGGGATTTTGGAACACTCGGCGTCCTTGCTGAATTCAGCACTTTATTTTTCCACCTTTCTCGTCTGAGCACCCGAGCCTTTCATTTCCTTATCTAACGTTCATGTAACTGCTACTCTGAGTCACTGATTCTGTTAAACAAACCAGCTGAGGTAGAATTCAGGAGTAAAAATGTTGTCTAAGGGTTTCACCTACCGTCAGCAGAACTGAGCTGATTTAATGACTAACTGACCAGCACAAGAAGTCCCAAAAATAAATGAAGAATATAACACAGTGTGGAATATTCAAACCCTAAATAATCTCAGGCTCTACTTGGTGTTTCAAAGCTTAAAATGTTAACCCATGTTAAAGCACAGCACTTGTATACATCTGTGTGCTGCTATTTAGTGCTAGATGGATTAAGAACCGTGGTAAAAGCTATCAACCAGAGATTGGTGGTTCAAATCAAGGCTCTGTGATGCAGCCACTGTTGGGTCCTTGAGCGAGACCCTAAACACTGTCTGCTCATGCTGCCCCGTACGATGGCCGACTCTGAGCTCTGACCTCAGCTGTCAAAAAGGCTGGCATATGTGAAGAAAGAATACCATTGTACTGTACACCTGTGTTTGTATATTTAACAAATAAATGATATATTCTATTGTTTCTAGACTAAGCATTGAAAGGAAGTCAGGGATATGTAGTCAGCTTTATACAATGCTACTTCAAAAGCACTTTTTATTAAGAGCTTTTCTTTTGTGATGGATTCATCCAGCATCATACTATTGTAATCCCATCAGCAAAAAAAATGGTTCAGCGTGTATCCACTGATGTGCCGCTGCTTTCCCATCCTCACATGAAAAGCTTCTTTAAGCATCCAAAAAGGTGGAAATCAGATGGAGCTAAATCTGGACTATAAGCTCTCAGACATGACCGATTATTACTCCACCAACCTCACTGCTTCACACCAAAATATAAAAGTGCAGAAACTTTTGGAAGATCCCTTATAATAAAGTCCCTATAATGAACAGTGCCGATAAGGAATGATCGAAACTCTTATTTAATGAGTGGATGATTGATCACATCATCTTCCACCTCTGTTAATCAGACTCACTCTCTCTCCTGCTTCTCTCGACTCATGGCCTCACGCAGTTGCTGCAGTCTGATCTCCATGTTTTTATTCTCCTGATCCAGCTGTACAGTCTCCATACGCAGCTCTCGCAAATTCCTGCAAACAGACTCATTTTAACACCTAATAACAAACAGTATTCACATCTAATTATTCAGCACTTTCACACGTACTCCAGAACCTTCTCTAAGCATGATGATGGAAACCCACCTGACATTCAGCCTGACTGATTTGGGCTTGTTAGGAAGCAGCTTGAAGTCGTTTAAATTCATGCTGCAGATGGATTCGCCTGCTGAAAAAGTCTAAAGAGAAAATAAATGAATTATGCTCAAACCATATATTAACTTTGACTTCTTTATCATTTTATTGTATGAAATAGTTGAAGTTTGTAAAACAAATCTAAAACTTTATTTCTTTTTTATGATGTTTTAACTTAGTATCACGCATAGTAAAACTAATATAAATATACATAATATAAATCCTCACCCATGATAAACATATTATATTTGTAACAATATATGTCACAGAACGATTACGTATTTCAATATCAGTATTTAATGAAAATTATTCTTATGTTTAAACTACAAGTAAATAAAATAAGATTCATCAGATCCTTTGCCGATTCCAAATTAATTTTCTTGTGTCATGTTAGAGGATAATAAATAATAAAACTATTTCTGATTGTGCGTTAGTTAGCTAGCATGGTACAGCAACAGATCAGCAATAACTTCCATCTTACAGTTTATATAAGAATAAAACCCGAACTAAATATACATTATATACACATTTATTTATAACTGTTAAACAAAGTAATTTACAAAAGTTTTCATTTTAAAATGTAGTTTTACAAAGAGTTCTTACTCTGACGGTCCCGTGATGTTTACCTTCGTCACTATAGTAACGGAAGATCCCGCGAGATCTTGAGCGTTATTCCCGAATGTTGAGAATCTACACGCAGGAGCTTGAAGCTAATAATAGCAATAACAATGATAATATTAGGAATAAGAATAAGAAGACAAAAATATTAATAACAAACAACAACAATAACAACATTAATAATAATAATCATGCATTACTCATAACTATAAAAATATTACAATTATTACAATTGTGCTAATAATTGCAATATAATACCGGTAATTAAAATTAAATAAATAAATAAATAATATTTTTTGGTTTAATTTACAGAGGATAACTCACAGTAAGCACACATATTACTGCACTACTTTTTGTTAGACGTGTGTGCTCTTCAGGGTCAAACAGAGGGTCTGACCCATGTCTTTTAGGACCAACACTATCAGGATGAACTGATACATACTGTTCAAAAGTAAATGGTTTATTTGATTGACAAAACAAAATGTGTTTCACTAAAATGTATTTTGTGATAACAGAAATATGGATGCATTTCAGTAATTTAAATGTGTTTTAACGTTATTTGATGCAGTAATGAATAAAGAGTTAACATTAAAACAACAGTATGTATGAAAGTTCACTCCAAGTTTAGTTTAAGTTATCCATTCGGAACAGGTTTGCTTTCATGCCCCCTGTAGTTTTATACCTCTGACCGGAAATAAGCCACATTCTTGCTGTGCTGCCCGTAATTGGACTGTGATTAGATCTTACTATTTTCCTCAGGCAACAATACACCCTGTTATGAGTTTGGACCTGCACAAGCGCCCACTGCTGCTACAAAAAAAGTGAGAGGTAACTCGTGGACCTTTGCAATTATAACTGTTCTTCTTTACCTTAGGATGGGAATTTTTAAGCACCGGAAATCATCGTCTACTCTCACCAACTTTCTGATGCTGTTTGGTGTGTTATTGGGAAATACTACTGCAGGTTCTGCAGAGATCAGATCACTGAGCTCATTTTCACACGGAACAGAAATCAGTATTCAGAAGCAGAGACACTACTTGTAACTTCATGTTTAATGCAAAACAACTAAAAAAAGAACCAAACGCAGCTTGTGAAATAATAACATTTAAAATATGAACCTCCCAAAACTTATTTTTTACAGATTTTATGGCTTTATGCACACAGGTACTGACTAGGCAAATAAACAACACTCACCATAAGGACAGTGTATTGCAAAGACACTCTCAGTAACTAGAATTGTAAGTTCATAGAAGTCCCTGCTTATCCTCCACACCACCTGATAGTTCTATTCCATCCTGGGAATCCTTAGATGTTAGTGTGAGTGACCTAGTAGGTCTGATGAGTATAAAGACCAAAGGGACTTTGATACTAGATTGTAATAACCCGACGACTGGGTTGAAAAATCTCCCAAACAGCAAGGAGTGTAATAATAATAATATTAATAATATTTATTATTAGTATATATGCCTCAATACTTATTCAAATAGTTTTGCTCATCAATGTTTTAATGTCTACATGTGCATTTTATTATTATTATTATTATTATTATTATTATTATTATCATCACATTTTATTATTTCTCTTTGATTGGTGTCTCTTTGTGCTGGTGAGTTTTTACCTTGCGGCTAATCTGATGATATTTTGATGATTTAATGAAAGCATTTGTAATGTTAAGTCGGCGGCGCAGCACTCTAATCTTCTTATTATAATCTTTTTAATCCCTCATTAGAAATTATCCACTCATTTACTCTGACAAAGAAACACTAACCCACTCTAACTGGATTGAACCAACCGTGGGATCAGCTCGTTTAGAAATCACACAGGGAAAGTTTAGGGTTTTTTAAATATTGAAGAAAAAATCCCAGGGTCTCAAGACTGAAGGCTGAACAAGGCATCACTTTGCGCAGGGGTAGAACACTTTGGTATATTGTTTCACTCTAGGAACACTGACGGGTGAAAGAAGAACTCCATCACTTCCCAAAAGTCTGAGAAGGTGTGTGCTAGTCTGTGCTCCATCTCAGTCTGGCTGGATGGCGTATGAAGTAAAGATTGACAGTTTAATGGGGAAAATTTGACATATTAAATAAAAGGATGATCAAGAGGTATGGCACTGTAATGTGCTAACATATCACCGCTATGCTCTATAGTTCTTAAGTTCAGCTCTCAGTCGTGCTGTTATCTTGGCCAGATTTGCCTGGGTTAGGATCTGGGTGTGGCCACATCCTACGTTGTCTCATTGCAGTTCACACCCCAGCCGGCCTTTCATTTCTTAGACACAACCTATTTTCACTCCCGTCCAGGCCTGTTTCACTGCTGACACTTGAACCTGGATCTCCGTTGGGGATATTCTACTGCCGTCCAGATGACACACACACTCAAAATTTTCCGTCCATCACCCCGTTCTTTCTTTCCATTTTTGTTTTCTGACAACTGTCCATCATTTCTGAATGAAGGTTAATGGAGGGGAGGGTGCAGTGTACACACACACAGACACACACAGACACACACACACACACACTCGCGACTAAGCATTTCAATCATCTTGGCTGTTAAAAGAGGGTCTGACAAATACCTGTCACACGATCTCATACAAATGGTTTGAATGAGTGTGTGTGTGTGTGTGTGTGTGTGATAATTGATGCCATGACACACACCATGTTCAAGGTTGCTGTGTGGTTTCCCATCACTCTATCATGTTCCTCTCTCTCTCTCACACACACACACACTCATGGCAAAGTTTACCTTCAGAACAAATCCTCTCCTCAGTATTTTGGATGGTTTGTAGTTTTATGTATTTTAGTTTTTTGTAG
>JAYDZG010000009.1:2498901-2513995 GCA_034509265.1 Microcambeva bendego | reverse complement strand
ACTACATAGTTCACAGAAATATTACTAGTCTACCATGGACGTGTCCCTAACCACACATAGTGCTCACCACAAAGTGCACATAAATATTGTGTCCCAAAATGAAAAGTATAGGCAATAACTACTTGTTGGTTTAGGGTTACTAGAGCTAGCTAGGGTTACCTCCAGAGCTGAGCCAGTCCAGGCTGAACCCAACAGACTGGACTCTTTCCTTCTGGTGCTCTGAAGCCTCCCCCGCTTCAGGAGGAAAGAAAGAAAATTACATATGTAGCCTTACAGGGCAAAAATATAAAACAAAATAACTGAAAGCTTTCATTTGCTGTCCTCTTCGCAGTTGTGGGTGGGGATGCCCGCGTGGTACGTGGCAGCATGCCGTGCCAACGTGAAGAGCGGAGCCATCATGTCTGCTTTATCAGACACTGAGATCCAGAGAGAGATCGGCATCAGTAACCCCCTTCATCGACTCAAACTGCGCCTCGCGATCCAGGAAATCATGTCATTAACCAGCCCTTCAGCCCCGCCCACTTCCAGAACGGTAAACACACACACACAAAGCTTTGTGTTATGTCCTTCACAGTGATAATATTCAACAATAACAACATGCAGAAATCCAAACATTGCAAAGCATTCCTTAGTGGCTACATTGTGCGTTATGGGCGTGTTCCAATCCACACAAACTATTCACTACATGGTGCATTCAACACACACTGCATTAGTCCACCATGGAGATGTCCCAAATCACACACACACACAGTGTTCACCACTAAGTGCTTGTCGGTCCTCTGTGGGCCCATCTCAAATTGTACAGTCCATGTACTTCAAAGTGTACATAAACATCTGCAGTTCACCTTGGTTGTGTCCCAAACAACACACTGTTCACTACAAAGGAGCGTAAAAACACTATCAGTCTTCTATGGTTTCGAATCCAAATCACACTACTACGAAGTGTACATCCGCAGTCCGCTGTTGAAGTGTCCAACACACACTACTGCTCACTACAAATGATCCATATGCAGTATCGGCCTTTTATGGGCTCGTCTCAAACTACACAGCCTTTATACTTCAAAGTGTACAGAAATATCTGCAGTCCACTGTGGTTGTGTCCCAAACCACACACTCTGTTCACTACAAAGTGCTCATTCATTTCATTAGTACACCATGGACATGGTCCCAAACCACACAGTCTGTTTATGCATGGTGTTAAATGCCATGATTTGTCCACTATGGACGTGTCCCAAACCAAACACCCTGTTTATACCAGGCTGCACGAGAACATTGTTAGCAGCCACCCGAACAGTACATCATTCACTACAGTGTAGGATTTTATGGGTTTAAATACGATGTAAGGCACGGCTATAAAATAAAGCTTTTCTAAGCAGTGCTCTATAGTAGTGAACAAGATGTGATTTAGGACGCAGCATCTCTTTACATTTGCACCACTGACGTTTATGATATGATTTTTCTCTCATTGAATAAATAGTTTCGGTTTCTGTCCGGCAGCCTTTCTCATCTCACTGGAGCATGTTCCTCCTCACACACACACACACACACACACACACACAAATGTAAATGTACTAATAATCAGGATGCTCGGTGCATGAATAATAACTTTCTGATCTAATCTCTTCACTCGCTGCTTTCTGACCGGGTGTGGTTAGTCCACGGGGAATGTATGGGTTACACATGAGGAGATGGAGACCCTGGCAGCTACCCCACCCACGGTTAGTCCTCCGACCCGGAACAGTTCGCCCAATAGTTTGTTTAGATACTTTTTTTTGTCTTTAGTGGGTTTTTTTGTTCGTTTGTTCTGTTTTTTGTTATGTTTTAGTTTTTTACATCTGTAGTTATAGTTAGTGAGTGTGCTAGTAAAAATGGAACAGTCTGGTTTTCTCTCTTTTTCACCACTGTACTTTTACACACAGTGGAATTCGCCCTCCGCATTTGAACCCGATCCGTGCAGTGAAACACACACACACACACACACACACACATACACATTGGTGAACACTAGGGGCAGTGAGAACACGTGTCTGGAGCAGTGGGCAGCCCTAGCCACGGCGCTCGGCGAGTATTTAGGGGTTGGTTGCCTTGCTCAAGGGCAGTTCTGCTCTAGGAATTGCAACATTCTGATCACAAGCCCAGTTCTCTAACCACCAGCCCTTCGTCAAGTCTGAGAAGAGTGACCGACTGTGACTGGGTTCCTACTGCAAGCTACTGCTGCCTTATCGATTCACACTACAGTAACGATCACATCTGTTTTTTCAAAAATGGTTGTGACAGACAGTAAAGTAGGCTTTGATAGCAGCCAAATGATTCAATTTTTAAATTCTAGCTAGATGGGACTGTTCTTAGCTGGAGGAAATGAGAATGCATGTGGTTAGTTTAGTTTGAGTTCTTAATTGCACTTTGCATGTCTGTGCATGCACTACTCTAGTACTGATTTATTGTTAGTACTGTATTGTTGTCTCAGAGTAATGCTGTTAACCACCGTCAATGCCTTACTTGCTCTGTGGCTTTCTCTCATGCTAACGCTAACATGCTAACACCAGGAGGATGACGAGGGTAGCTGGGCTCAGGTTTGAACCTCTTGCTTCTCTTACCTCAACCTAAAACTAATCCAGACTTTCTTTAGTAATTGCATCTAAAAATCAGCCCTGAATTCGTGTTATTTACTTCCTCTTTCACTGGTTATAATATTATGATTGGTCGGTGCATAATTCATACCGTCATCATACCAACGTCAATGATAACTCAGTCCTGCAGTGAACCATGCTGATCTTCTCCATGCTGATGCTTGATGAAAACTTTGAGGATTTCGCTTTTTCGTACCCCATCATGAATGATTTAAAAGAATATTTGGGGTCCAGAAATTGCTGATGCATTAATATATACATAAAGGGTGTGTGTGTGTGTGTGTGTGTGTGTGTGTGTAGACTTTAGCGTATGGAGACATGAACCATGAGTGGATCGGGAACGAGTGGTTGCCCAGTTTGGGTTTACCCCAGTACCGCAGTTACTTCATGGAGTCTCTGGTTGACGCTCGGATGCTGGACCATCTGACCAAGAAGGACCTGCGTGGCCAGCTGAAGATGGTGGACAGCTTCCACAGGTACACCAGGAGAAACATCAGCTCAAGAAAAGCTTAAAACGTATAAGCTTCAGATAGTGCTCACAGCACATTGAGTGATCACGGTGATTATAGGTATTTCACTCTCCTCAGTGTGATATCAACTAATCCACTCCGGTACCTAGTCTGCTGTGTGGGAAAAGTCTGGAATGATAAGTGGGGATGGTCTTTAAATGCTGTTTAAGGATGCTGGTTAGCAGCCCGAGGCACCTATACAGGAGTGGAGCAGCGTCATGTGAGAATCTACCCATGCACAGGTGAATAAGGTGTCATGGGACCGCGCACACGTTCGGATCAGAGGACACTTCCTGATCACCGGTTACGTCTGCCGTTCTTTTGGACCGCTATTGTCCTCAAGGGTGTTTAAAAATCCCAACAGAACAGCTCACACACACGACTGTTATTAAAAGTGTATTGCCAGTGCAGTGTTGAAAATGTTCCACCAGACAAAGATCATCTGGTCAGTTTCTATTATTCAATGGAATACAGCAGAGTGATAAAGTGTACCGAGCACCAACAGAACTACTGTCGGTAACTGTATTCCCTCAACGTATGTCTGTGTTATAGGGGGAGCTGCTCAAAAAATCAAGGAATCTAGGTTACGGTTAGGTGTTCCTAATAAATTGCAGTTCTGACTGTGTTGTGTGTGTGTGTGTTGTGGAACAGAAACAGTTTCCAGTGTGGTGTGATGTGCTTGAGGCGGCTCAACTACGACAGGAAAGAGCTGGAGAAAAGGCGAGAGGAGTCCCAGAGTGAGGTTAAAGGTCAGTCTAAAGGTCACCTAAATACACCAAATGGCCATCTTGTTTTCTCAGAAGTCTGGGTGACTAGGGACTACAGATGGAGCGATGCACCACAAGATGGTTAAAATCGGTCCACGATGTCATGATTCAGATCAGTAATTCATCTCAAATGAATTCATATTCACTTGAAATAACCTGGTTGATGTCACTATACACAATTGCATTGTGGGTAGAGTGTATCGTTACGTCCCTCCTGACGACGACCTGATGAGAACGATGGAATTCTGATGTTCTCTCGTCTTCGCTCTCAGATGTTCTGACGTGGAGTAACGAGCGAGTGCTTAAATGGGTGCAGTCCATCGGCTTGAAGGAATACGCTCACAACCTGCTGGAGAGCGGCGTCCACGGGGCTCTAGTGTCTCTCGACGAAACCTTCGATTACAACACGCTCGCCCTGCTGCTGCAGATCCCAACTCAGAACACGCAGGTCAGATCCGTTTTAATATGAATACAACCGGTAGTTCCGACCCTACAGTCTGATTGGTTGAGAAGCGTTCCAGCTATGATGATATTCGTGACAACAGCACGGCGTTTTCACACCGACTGACGCGGTCCCAAGTGACCTGATGACACAGTTCAGAGTTTAATAAAAGTCGATAGTGTTGTATAAACTATGTGCATTTTGTAGCATACTGTGTTACAGCCGGCCAGGTAATGTTTACTGTTGCATAGCAACATAGCATAAGAACTACTTTTTGGCAGAAGGTAGTGTGAATATTAAATCATATTCAGTACTTATTCTGGGCTTCTTTGATTTATTGTATCTTTTGTAAAATACTTTTGTATAAAAGCAGGAACACTCAAGGTCGTGTGTTATTACAAATAACATCACGGTGTGTTGATCTGTGTTGACCAAATCATAGCCATGATGTTATTCAGTAGCAGGCAACAATCATGGGATTGACAAGGGCCAACGTTTGATGGCTAAACGACCGGGTCAGAGCATTGTTTAAAACTGCAGCTCTTGTGGGGTGTTCCCAGAGTGCAGTGGTCCGCATCTATCAAAAGTGCTCCGTGGGTGTGTTATGGGTGGTCATGGATGGTCATGGGTGGTCACTGATGCACCTGTGCTCCGAAGTTTTTAATGCTGGTCCTGATAGAAAGGTGCCAGAAGACGCAGCACAGTCTGTTGTGTATGGGGCAGACAAAAAGGGGCATCGACCCAATATTAGGCAGGTGGTCTTAATGTTTTGCCTGATGGGTGTATCTTCTCTGGGTTCCCGTTTTTGTAACGAAACGTTTGATCTGCATGTTGGATCTCCTGCAGGCTCGATCAGTTCTGGAGAGAGAGTATAACAACCTGCTGGCTTCAGGAACAGAGAGGAGACTAGAAGAGGTGAGAGTTCCTCCTTCATTTCGTTCTTTGGTTCTTGAGGTTCTGTCGAAACAGATCTCACCCTTGAGACCTAGAACCCACAAGACATCAGGATCTGACCTGGACTGTACATTCAGGGAGTCCGGAGTCAAACACATGAACATGTTCTCTGTGGTGATCCATGTCTCAAATTTGGTCCTGTCGGTTCTAGTCAGCCTTCATAACCTTTAACTTAATCTCCTCTTCCTGGCCTGCAGGACGATGATAAGAACTTTCGGAGAGCGCCGTCTTGGAGGAAGAAGTTCCGACCCAAAGACGTTCGTGGCTACAGCGCCGATACCCTCCCGGCCAACTTCAGAGTGTCCAACAGCACGTCTGCTTCTCCTGCCCTGCAGCCAAAGAAACACCAGCTGGACGGTAAATAAATCCTCAAGGTTTCATCCAGGAGACACACCAAACTTATCTAGCAAGCACCAGCATTCTCCTCACAGCACCAGCATTCTCCTCACATTCTCCTCACAGCACCAGCATTCTCCTCACAGCACCAGCATTCACCTCACATTCTCCTCACAGAACCAGCATTCTCCTCACATTCTCCTCACAGCACCAGCATTCTCCTCACAGCACCAGCATTCTCCTCACATTCTCCTCACAGCACCAGCATTCTCCTCACAGCACCAGCATTCTCCTCACAGCACTAGCATTCTCCTCACATTCTCCTCACAGCACCAGCATTCTCCTCATACACCAACATTCTCCTCACAGCACCAGCATTCTCCTCACATTCTCCTCACATTCTCCTCACAGCACCAGCATTCTCCTCACACTCTATTAACATTCTTATACATTAGCTGCACCCACAAAATCCATATTCACCATCAAATCATTTTTATTAAGTATTTCATTTCATTCTACCCAATCCATCAAACACCAACATTTCTATCAAACTCAGATTTGTCTACGTCAGCAATTTCCATCAATCACCAGCGTTCATCACCCAATATAGACAATGTCCATCAGACAGGTCCTACATCCAACCTTTATCAGCTGTACCCAACAATCCCAATCAGAGACACCAGCACTCTCTTAGCAGTAACAGTCCTCACTCTCATCTTCATTAAACACCGGACTCATTATAGATGCACTTCTAAGGACCCACACCTTTAAACATGCATGAATAATATCCGGACATGGCGTGCATGCTAATTACTCACTCGCTGTATGCTAGCTGTGACAGGTTTGTTTATAATGACCTTCGATTAACCTCTTAACATGTGCTACTGTTAACTGATCGTGAATCTTACGGCTAAAAGCTTGCCATGCGAATGTAATGTGTGTGTGTGTGTGTGTGTGTGTGTGTGTGTGTGTGTGTGTGTGTGTGTATACGTGTACCTGCTTGTGCATGTGTCGACACTATAGGGAGTGTGAGCGGTTCACAGAGAATCGACTCTACCATCAGAACGTACTCCTGCTAACCCCACGCCAGGGTGAGTTTCAGCACCCCGACATTAAACACACTGGTCAGGGTTCCATCACGCGCATGAAGCTTTAGTGTCGACCGAAATCTCACACCGAGGCGTCACTTAAAACCTTTTACACACACTCGGGATGGGGGGGGGGCACGGTGGCTCAGTGGGTAGCACTGTCGCCTCACAGCGAGAAGGTCCCGGGCTCGATCCGCAGGTAGGGACGCTCCGGGTCCTATCTGTGTGGAGTTTGCATGTTCTCCCCGTGTCTGTGTGGGTTCTTGAGTAATGAAGAACCGTGTGTCTGTCATGGACGGGACCAAAAGTGTAAAACATGACGGTAAAATCTTAATAAATAAACAGACTACACACCGAGGTCTCAGTTTTTAGATTATTTTAAACTGTAGTGCGAACTCCTTGAGTGTTATTGATATGCTGACTTCTTCCTACACTGTAACCAACACACACACACACACACACACACAAACGTTCTCTTTAACTGTGCTATAATATGCAGGGACTAAAATGTGCAGCTTGATTTAAGAGTCATCTTATTATATCTGATATGGATTTGTTTTTGCTCGTTATTAAATCAAAAGTATTCATTAATTAATAATTGAATAAACGTGTTGAGCGGTCAGTCAGATATTTTCTAAACCAGTTTAATCCTGATTTATCTGTGAACATAAAACGAGAAGTGAGGAAATTCTCAAGCCTCTCTGAGCCGGCCGAAGGCGACAGTGGTGATCAGGCTAACGCGGCGGTCCACGGGCTGCTGCAAATTCGACAGTGGAAGTGAAGAAGCTTACATCTTGTTTGCGTTACATTAAAACGAGATGCTGGTGTAAAAAAACACCTCACACAGAAACTTAATTATTAACTATTATTAAGTATTTAATTTTTTTGTTTAGCTTTACAATAAATAGCCCAGGTACCAGTAATAGATGGCGTGGTGTAGTGCCGTGGCTGGTGTTTTGGTAGCGTGAGGTGGTTTTAATGTTCTGGCTGATGGCTGACTTCCTAACGTTTGCCGGACTCACGACTAATCTTCACGACTAATCCCTAATTCACATGCTGATGTGTCGATGCTTCAGTATTGACGTGATGAATGAAGGTGTTACTTTTCTTCTTTCTTTTCTCTCCATCATTCATCTTTCTCTCAGTTTATGCTCATTATCTCTATAGGTGAAGAAGACGCTGCGCCCCCTCCAGGCTGCCAGCGGAACTCTTGAGGACCCGGCCGCGGCCTCCATCCACCGGACGGTGTTTTAAATCTGATCTATTTATGGGACGTATAAGTAATTAGTTGACGTATCGTTGAGCTGTTTTTTTTTTTCTTCTTCTCTCTTCTTTCGTATCATGTTAAATCTTTCAGCTCAGACTGAATGTATTACAGATCTCAAGTTTGTACATTTCTATCTAATCCCTTTTATAACCTTGGATGGTTTTATGTGGTGGCTGTGAGACGTGAGCCGGCGTGACTGACCCGGGCTTTGATTTGGCCGGACGCGTCTCGCCGCCCATTTCATGACGTATTATGTGAATATCAGAACTGGTGCGGATCATACAGAGCTTTTCTTTTGAGTATATATTAATGTTGCCCCTCCTGCTGTCCTCGTGCTCTGTGATACCGGACTGTCTATAAGCCATAACGTAGCGATGACGAGGGCCACCGCCGGACGCTCCTTTCAGCCTGATTTTCCATGAGCTGAAACCCTTCATTCCTGTCGTTCTACTCGCCAGGCACATCAGTGGCGTCTGGAATGTGTTTGTATGAGTGTATGATGCGTGTGTGTGTGTGTAGATGTGTGTGTGTGTGTGTATGATGTGTGCGTGTGTGTGTTGCTCCGCTGGACCAACCCCACTGTGGCCTTCGATTTAAAATCATGTTTTTAATCCCCAATGACCCAAAGAGACATCGAGTGAATTTATCCTCGCCAGGTTCGTGGCAGCCTGGCGTCACGCCGTCATCATAATAAACGTCAGCCTCACCCCCCCCAGGATTATCAGATGTGATGTCACATGTTCATCGCCGTTCGCACCACGCCCGCTCTGACCGAGGAGAGCTACATTTCATTTCGACACGTCCAGTCTACTGCCGCTTCGTCACGTGCTAGTGTCGGGCTCTCGCACAGAGCCACGCTAAGCTAGGCTGCCCCCCGTTCTGGGCACGTGTTCTCACTGTGTGTTTTAGGGGCCCGGTCAGGTCCATGGTGCCTTTCGTGGCTCATCTGATCCCGAACACTCAAGCTTTCTGAGACGATCATTCAAATACGCTCCATGTTAAAGGTTTCAGACACAACGGCTTCAGATTTCATAGCTGAATCAAATCTATAAATCTATATTTTACTAGTGAAATAAATCTCTTTTATTCTAAAGTAGTAAAAAATAAAAACTTTCTTTTCCGGTCAGTGAGTCTGAGACCGGAGTCTTTTATCAAATCTTGACTGGATGACCACATGTGGACTCACATCCTCAGTCTGATCACCTCACTGCCCTCAAAGTAAAACTTAAAAACATCAATTCATTATTATAAATACTAAACTTTAACATTTTGCTTGAATTTTACTTGAACTTTATTTATAAGAATACTCTGACATTCAGACATTTCAATACATAAGATCCTTAAAAGAGCACAAACTATTTCAGAGCAGTGAGAATCGAAAATCTAAAAATGTAATTCAAGAAAACAAACCAAAACTCAGATTTATTGAATTTTCTAGTCGAGGCCTTTACTCAGCCTGGAGCTTCGGCGCTGTGCAGCTGTTTTACTGGAGCTGTGAGACCTACGTGAGCAAGAAGCTTGTTTAAAATAAGAAGTAAATGTTTCACGTTCATGTTTCTATGGAACTTTAACAGTGGCAGGGATTGAAACCATCATTAGGAAGGTTGGGGGGTTTAGTTTGGCTCCTCACGTGATGTCTGCTTCTGATTAAGAAACTTCACACTGACCCCCCACCCTCACACCCTCACACACACACACACTTTGTTTTAATTTATTCGGTATTGTTTGATCTCTACCTGGTTTAATGAATCACACAGTTTTAAGAATGGAGTCAAAAATAAAAGCTGGATTGTATTATTATTTTAATGTTGTATTTTTGACCCGAGACTCTCGGCCTCGCCTAGCTGAAGCTTCTTTCTTTTATCTCGATTTTATTTCCTCTTCAGTCTCAATGCACAATTCCATTCTTGTTCTGTTTGTTCTCCTTTATTTTGCTGATCTTATATTAAAAAGCTGTACAGTCCGAATACTTACGATCTATTTTATATCACAGTATTATTTATTGCTTCCTTTCAATAAAAATACTGATCCTTATTTTTCACTGCCAATAAAAAGATTAAGTCTTTGTGTTTAAACGCTGCAGTGTGTCTTTCTGTCTCTCACGTTTACCCTTATAGTCCTTTTATTGTTGGATTTTGCTTTTAGAGGAGAACATCACGTCCATTCTTTAGGTCTCACATTCACTTGGTCTCACTTTAGTTTTGGGTGTTTCAGCCACATTTCTCAGAGGTGTGAAAACATCTAAATAAAATACTTTCATCTTTGTGATAACAGTTTATGGCCAGCCATAATTTAGTGGTTACGATATTGGACTAGTAGTCCGAAGTTCGTTGGTTCAAATGTCACCACTGACAGGCTGCTGTTGGGCCCTTGAGCAAGGCCCTTAACCCTCATTGCTCATACTGTATAATATAACTACTGTAAGTCGTTTTGGATAAAGGCATCTGTTAAATGCTGATAATGTAATGTAAGGTTCTTTCCCTTTTTCTGCACAGCTGTTCCTACTTCTGCACAGAACCGCCCTATGGTTTGACAAAGTCATTTATCTGCAGGGTGTCCCCACAAGTCTGGACACAAGAAATCTCCCTGACTCTGTTTACTGAAACACATTCTGAGCACTGAGCGCTGAAATGAATAACTGATGATTTCTTCATCACAGCCCCTGTGAGTGGGTGGGATATACTAGCTAGCAAGTAAATATTTTACCCTAAACGTGGTTAGAAGCAGGACAAATGGGTGAGTTTGAACGAGTGTGATGAGGGTCAAAGTGTCATGGCTATATGACTGCATCAGTGCATCTCCAAAACTACAGCTCTTGTGAAGTGTTTCTGGTCTGCAGTGGTCATTATCAAAAGTGGTCCAAGGAAGGAACCGTGATGAAGTCATGGGTGATGAAGGCTCGTTGATGCACATGGGGAGTAAAGGATGGCTCATGTAGCTCGAACTGCTAAAGAAGTTTTACTGTGTACACTGTGCATTACAGTTGTGGGGTGGGGCACAATCATAATGTTATGCCTGATGGTGAAAAACATTGACGAGGTTATTGATTCATATTCTAATAAAATTAAATATTTGACTGTTCAATATTATACTGAAATTTATTGAGCTACTAATTTGTGCTCTGTGGGATCAGAAAGACCTTCTCACATGTTTCCCTGTGGAGGGGTGTCAGCTATTCTTGTGTAGGTATGAATGAGCATTTGTATTAATATAAATAAATACATGTATATTTATTTTTAACTTTTGAGAATTTCTGTTAATAAACATTAAACAGCCTTAATAAATATGAAATACATTTAGTCACAAAGAAATATAAGTTTTTAATTAGCAAAAAACTCAGCCGAAACCAAACTATTTGCAACGTGTTATAGTTGTAGTTACGAATTTGTGCCGCTAGTGGCGCTGTTAAGCCACCCTGGAATTAAAGTGGGAAAACCGGAAGAGCTGAAACTGCGGGAATGTTTCCTATCGGGCGTTGTTTTTTCCCTACCCGTTTTCATATTGCCAACTCTTAATGCAATACTATTGGCTACTTTGGCTGTCTAATCAGCCGAAGGTTGGTGTGTTATAGCTATTAACCAATAGTCGCTCTGAAAGGCGGGCAGGTTTGCCAATCGTTTGTCAGCGGAGGCGGGATTTTTCCTAAAACGGGTGGGAGAAATCATCTGCTAGAGGTTTCGACCATTTTCACGGTTTAGTGGTTGAGTTTTATCTGAATTGGTTTTTATTACTTCGTCTTCGTTTTGATCTGCAGGTGAGAGAAGTGTGACGGTGAGTCCAAGTCGAGCCGGGGGTTAACCGGGTCTTAACCGGGGCTTAACCGGGTGTTTTTGTGGTGCAATTTGTGGGAAAGATCAAAATAAAGCGAGTCAGTAAAGCAGAGCAGGAAATAATGTCAGATTTTATACTCACACTGTCTCAAAACGTGTCAGGTCACCCCATTTAGTATTTGCATTGTATACAATTATAAGTAAAATCTCAGATTCAATCTTTTATTCCTTATAAATTGTATATCAGTGGAATTTATATTATGTCTATAATGAAATGCAGAGTTTAGCTTTGAGACTCGTTTAAACTTGAAGGCATCTGCACAAGTAATCTTTTTATTTTATTACAATAATAGGTAAATATTTTCATAATTCTTATATTTTCTTTATATTTCCAATCATTCAGCAATCATTGCTTAAAACGTGTTTTAATAGCATTGTGGTGTGGTTCTGATGAATGAATGAATGAATGAATAAATAGATGATCATGGGTGTTGTGAATGCATGAACGAAAAAAAAGAATCTGTGATGAGTTTTGTAGGTGTTATAAATACTGTGGGATTATTGGAAGAGTGAGTTTGTGTTAGACTGGGTGTGGTTCAGGATTAAGATCAGAGTACAGAACAACAGAAACATGTTACAAAATCATCAACTTCTTTGTTGCTGCTCAGTTTGGAGAATCAAGTTTCTACTAAGTTTTCCAAACCTCAGAACATCAATCCCAGAAAAGTTAGAACACGACCTGAAATGCATATTAAAGAGGAAGTGAAGGGATTTGTAAATTCACAAAGAGTATCAGACATTTGTATGAATATTTCATTACTGATGTGTTGTATTCATGTTTATTTTATAGTTCATGCATACACCGCAGTTTGTAAAGAAAGAGCAGATCTAGAAGTTTTCGAGCAGTTATGAGGCACTTTTGTCCAGAAGAACTTCCTCAGTAAACATTCTTTACTCCAACACAAATACACACTAGTCCAAGAACCCAAACAGAAGTATTTTTAATATTGGGAAACATTGAAGAGATGAAAAAGGTCTTTAGTCGTCCTTTGAAGATTGTTCCTTTGAAGTTTGTTCCATCGCCTGGGTTCTGGTACAGAGAAAAACTCTGATGCATGGAGCGTGAGTTTGGTGTGTGAGGTTTTTTGTGAGAAGAGCCTTGAAGGATGTGCGGTTCAGAACATGGTTTGATAGCTTCAACTATATTTTAAATCACTTCTTAAACAGAAGTGATTCCTAACAACCATCAGTTTCCGAAATCCTTCCTCAGTTTGTAATTCGTTGTGTGTAATGCATTGCCTACATTGTTCGAAAGGTCGTCATGTTATGGATGTTACACCGATTGGTGTTTGCAGAGGCATCATTTACTCTGTAACAAAAGTAATTTTAACATGATAATGCCAGAACACCCTCCACATGTACTCAGCATGACTGTAATCAGAGAGTGTGATCATGTGGTAGACTGACCGGCCTGAAGTGCAGACATCTCTGCAGTATTAAAAGTATTAAGGACTTTTTTAATAGTTATTACATTTTTTAATGTACGTGTCACAAGCATTACTTTGTTGTTGTAAGTTTACAAAGATAATATAGGCCATGTAAAACCCTGCACTGCTTTTATTTACCTGATGCAGGGTTATATGGGTGTTTTGTATCAGAACTGGCTGAATCCTCGTCTTGATATTTTTGCTGTGTTTACCAGATGTGGAAAGCAACAGCTGGTCGTTCTGTCTCCGTTACTGTGGATGAGAACGCTGATGACTGGGAAACTGATCCCGACTTTGAGGTTAGGAGAAAAGTCTTTCATCTTCTTTAGAATATACACTCATACTCACTGACCGGCTTCATCCTCACACTGACCGGCTTCATACTCACTGACCGGCTTCATACTCACACTGACCGGCTTCATACTCACTGACCGGCTTCATACTCACACTGACCGGCTTCATACTCACACTGACCGACTTCATACTCACACTGATCGACTTCATACTCACTGACCGGCTTCATACTCACACTGACTGACTTCATACTCACACTGACTGACTTCATACTCACACTGACTGACTTCATACTCACACTGATCGACTTCATACTCACTGACCGGCTTCATACTCACACTGACTGACTTCATACTCACACTGACTGACTTCATACTCACACTGACTGACTTCATACTCACACTGATCGACTTCATACTCACTGACCGGCTTCATACTCACACTGACTGACTTCATACTCACACTGACCGACTTCATACTCACACTGACCGGCTTCATACTCACACTGACTGAATTCATACTCACACTGACTGAATTCATACTCACACTGACCGGCTTCATACTCACACTGACCGACTTCATACTCACTGACCGGCTTCATACTCAAAGAGAGAATAAATGTGGAAAAAGGTTTTTGAGCAATACACATCTGCAGTGGATAATTCATGTCTCTGATTTTGTTTTTATTCCCACCTATGTTGTGCAGAATGATGTGTCAGAGAAAGAGCAGCGCTGGGGTGCGAAAACAGTGCAGGGTTCAGGACATCAGGAGCACATCAAGTAAGCCAGACTACTGTGTTTCCCCCCCTTATGTTCCTAACTACACTCACAAGGTTTAGCATATTAACAGTTTTAATGTACTCTATTTAAATGAATCTTTATTGCTTGTTACATTTTTGTTGCCAGGCACTTGAACTAAGTACATTCGAGAGATATCCACATATAGACTAGAATAACAAATGTCTTATCATTGTTTAAGGTGTTTTTTTGTATCATCAGTATCCACAAGCTGAGAGAGACGGTGTCGACTGAGCACAGTGATCTGAAGCAGAAGGAGCTGGACGACATGCCCAAGGCTTCACACGGCTACGGGGGCAAATTCGGACTTCAGCAGGACAGAATGGACAAGGTGAGAAAGCCCACAAACATGAACTCCCTCTGATCAACTTCCTCTCCTCCAGTTCCTCATTTCTCACTCAGTGGGAGGGGATGTGGATACGCCGAGAGTGAAAACGTATAAGTTGGTGTAAAGTATGACCACGACAAAAATACATCTGAAACAAATCTTCTCTAAAATTTTATAAAAAAGAAAGGTTCATCCAAATTGTAAACAGAAACAATAAGTACAAAAACAAATAAAACAAATCTTTACCTGCATAATTTTTGAACCTGCAAAAAATATGTAGAAAAAAAACTGAGAAAACAATTTGCAAAAAAATAAATCTGTACCCGCATAAAAAAAAAAAAAGACTTTATTTGCAAAAAATTGTGTGTGTGTGTGTGTGTGTGTGTGTGTGTGTGTGTGTGTGTGTGTGTGTGTGTGTGCGCGC
>JAYDZG010000009.1:2472985-2486348 GCA_034509265.1 Microcambeva bendego | reverse complement strand
GTAGTGATGAAATACATTTTATGAGTGTCTATTTAGAATTTAGCCCTGACTTCAATCCTTCTCTACTTGATTGGGATGAACCGGAACATTGATTGTGAGATGGGGGGTGGGGCACGTTCCTAAAATCTCTGTAGGCCATCAGAACAAGGATCTACGTCCATAGATACATCAGCAATATGGTGCAAATTGGAGATTGTGTGTGCTTGATGTGTGTGTGCTTGATGTGTGTGTGTGTGTGTGTGTGTGTGTGTGTGTGTGTGTGTGTGTGTGTGTGTGTGTAGATACTCAGTCCTATGATTACGGCGAGGATTTGGGAGTGACTGCAGTGGCTCTATACGATTACCAGGCTGGTAAGTAAAAGGTTATGGGGGTGCACATACTTTTGTACTCAGCTGTAAATCGTAAACACACCGATCTTTTCTTCTTCACTTTTACAGCTGGCGACGACGAGATCTCCTTCGATCCTGACGACATCATTACCAACATCGAGATGATCGATGAGGGCTGGTGGAGGGGTGTGTGCAGGGGCGCTTACGGACTTTTCCCCGCCAATTACGTCGAAGTCCGACAATAGGCACCGGCCCCGTCTACGGTTCCAGAAGAGGAGAGAGGCTGTTTTTTTATTTCTTTGCACATTTTCCATGTTCATGCGTTTGTTTCCCTCTCGGCGGTGCTCTCGGCGTTCTCAGGTCTCTACATCGCTCTCTTTGGCGCTCGTACCAGTTAGCATTAGCTTTAGCATGGAGCTAAATCCTAGGTTATGGTCCGGTTAGCACAGTAGGGACGATTAAAGGGTGATTTGAAGGATGGGATTTAGAGAGATGACAGAGGATGGGCTTTGTACCTTCTAAGTGAAGTTCAGATGTTTGAGATTTTTTGTTTTCTGTTTGCTGAAGAGAGGCAGAAAATTAAAAATATAATCAGGAAAAAAAAAGCATGAAATGGGTAAAAAAAAATAATAATAATAATAATTTTAGATCTGCAATTACAAATAAAATGCATAAAAAATATTTTAAAAATTTACAAAATAAAAAAATAAACTATTCAAATTAAAACTATTCCTTTAAATGAGCAGTCATCGATTACTATTAGTTTATCACTCGCACTCGTCTTTTTTGTATTTCCATTTTATTTAGTGTAATACTCCGCAGTGGCTTTGTGGGTTTACTTTACTTCATATTTTTGATTTTGTATTCATCTATAAAATGTATTATTGTTTGTTTGCGTCCGGCGTGAGTGTGTCTAAGTTTCTGGATAGTATTCGATGCTGAAGTTCAATTTTATTTATTCGTCAGCTTAAAAATTAAACAGAGTTCGTTAAAAAAAACAGACTGGTCAGCGCAGCAAGAAGCTTTTAAAGTTGGGAATTGAGGCTCAAACCTGATGATAAATATTCTTAATTTCTGATCGCTTACTTAACTTAACTTACTTTTCTTTAGCTTCTGGTGTCCTTGTCTGAAATGTTCACTGTAATAAATGTTCAGCGCTACGTTGCTCTGCACTCAACACTAAATCAGCATCAGAGTTTCATCCCAAAACCAGAACACTAAAATACCAACAACCATCCACATGTAGCGCTGCGGGTTTGGTTGTAGAACCAGACAAGCTTCATCACACGTCGATTAAATGCATGTTGTTGGTGTGTTTTTGTTGTTTGTGCGTCTGTGTCTCTGTGTATAGGGGACCATTACAATGTTCATCATAACCAACATGACGTTAATCTCTCTGAACAGCTGCACTATAGATTGAACATCGGCTCTGTCCCAAACGCATGTTACCATTGTCGATCTTTACTCACAACTTTTCATTCGATCTGGTTTGAATACACGAGCAAGATTAGCAGGTGCTGGTATACAAATATTGATGCCAGTTGTCTAGCTCCTGCTGATGAGCTATAGAACTAGGTGTTTAACAGCAGGCTAACTAAGTTCTGTGTTGTATTGCTCAATAGCCTTGTTATACTTTAATTAGCTTGTGTTCAATAATGGTGTCAAAGTTAGCTTTATTTTGTTACAGAACACTTGGTGGCAAATTTACTTGCTAAAACATTTGATTAGGAAGGAAAAAGGTAGTCAGGCTAGCTAACCACTGCTGTGCTAGTTTAGTGTGTGGTGATTGGGTGACCATGAGGCATTCGCTGTAGATCCAAAAAGTTTTTAGCATTTACCTTTATGTAATTTGTTGACTCTATACAATAAATCATCACTACAATGTAAAGAATGGTTCCTCAGATAGTCTTACTAGCAATCACATGGAACAGAAACTGATGTTAGAACAATAACATTAATGTGGTTTGGGACAGAGCCGCTTTACAAAGCTATCATTGTACCACATCAGCAAAGATTGAAGCTTGTACGGCTAAGTAGCACCGGCTAATCTAAGCCCTTTTTTGGTTTATGGGTTTTAATAAGTGTCCTTTTCAGATCTGATGATTATCTTATGTTTCTGTCTTTGATCTCATCACGTGTATTTTTTATTGAATAAAGTTTCTATTAATAAACCATGAATAGTTGAAAGTAACCGGCTGGATGTTTATGGTTTGTGAATAAAGTGTTTACTGTGTTTACTATATAGACAAAGTGAAGTAAAAAATGATTAACAGACAAAAGATAATGAGAATAAATAAACCTGAATATTATACATTACGGACAACATGTTGGCTCAGTCGATAGCACTCGCTTCACAGCAAGAAAGTCATGGCTTCACTCCCCAGGCTCTTTGTTGAGTTTATGTTCTGTTATGTTAAAATTTGAAATAAACTATCAGACGTTTGCATTGTTAGAGGAGCAGGAAAACATACATGAATTAAAACAAATAAAAAAGTAAGTTGTAGCATGACTTTCAACTGCACAGTTTTACTGGACCTGGCAACCTTGTCTGAAAAAAAGTGAACACGTGGAAACGTCGGTCTGAATTTATTCATTTATTAGACTTTTGGTTGCCTTACAAGAACGTTTTTTTGGGTGAAGTGTTTGTGTTCGTTTTTATTCAATTAAATTAGTTAATTTCTAAATAAATCTGCACAATAACAGCAACGTAGAGGACATGACCACAAAAGTAAGAGTCAAATCTCTTGCGTTAAAGTACAACATATATCAGTCGATTAAAGAATGATTTATGACTCTTATGGATGTGAGGTCGCTGTGTTTCAGTAATCTAAATGTTTAATTTTTATAAATATAAGAGGTGTGTTAAAGGTGTGTAAACATGTCAGTTTAATCTTCAGGAGTTCGGCGACGCCATGATGTGAAGCTTCCTCAGAAAGTATAAAATTAAATTCCGTTTCTACTGGTAAAAATCACCACCAAAGAGATACATTAAAATAAATATTACTTCATAATATTACTTCAGAACGAATCTAATGTGTATTTTTCACATTCTTTAAAGTTTCGGAAACTAGTTTTTTTTGGCAACCTGCTTCATGTTCCCATTCATTTATAAAATTCAGTACAATTATATAAATCATTAAAAATACTGTGCTTTATTTATTTGTTTATTCATCTGCTAGTGTAAAATAATCTCTTATTTAAAAAGGGTCGACACCAAGCAGCGAGACTCAGGCAGCATCCAACTCTCAGCTAATAATAATAAGTCATAATTTCATTATATCATAATGAATAATACTCAGAAATGTCTACACACACACACACACACACACAGTAGCCTTGTCAGATTATCAGGTCAGAACAACTGCAAATAATAATAATAATAATAATTGTAATAATACAAAAGTATTAAATATGTAATCTGAATTCAAAAGGAAGAAGTGCTCTAGTGGTCAGTCACCTGGACTCTCCTGGACCTTTGAGCATATCTGTGCTGATATCTGTCAAAAACTCATTCTGTTCAGGTTCTGAAGAAGTCATATTCAGCTTGTGTAGAGAGCGTGTTTCTGAAGGAACATGAGATACTCATGAGTAATATTTAGGCAGTCAAACTGATCCAAAACTGATCAACAGCACATCCTTTTACACAGAAGAAATGAACATCTACATTTACCCTAATTTCTTATAAATATGTTCTGTATATATATGCATAATCTCTTTTTTAAACTTTTATAGTAAATATAGTTTAATTGTTTTAAGTTTCTGAATATAAGCCCTCCCGGACACCCTGTATTCTCTTCATAACGTGATCAAGTGCATTCCTTTCACTATTACTCTCACAATTAAAAATATATAATCAGTTTGGAAAATCTGCCTGATCAATCGTGGGAGATGAAAAACAAGACAAATGTAGAGAAGAGGAGAAATCTAGTAAGAGGGGAACAAGAAAGAAACAAAAAAAGACAAAAGGAGGACGTGAAAGAAAAATGCATTCACGCCATCAGTCAGGTCCATGTCCACTTGGCCAATCAGAATAGCTCTCTCAAAGAATCATGGCTGTGTCTCAATCTTACTGGGATTGGATGTAGTTTGAGACACTGATGAATGTGATCTATCTTGTGCAGGTCACCAGCCTTGTGCCCAAGTTCACACTGAAACAGAACTTTCCCAAACTGTGGCTAGAAAGTTAGCACATGGTCTCAATTATTAGGAGGGGTGTCTACATACTTTTGTCCCTGTTGTGTACACGTTTCACGCCTGTGAATGTGTTATGAAGGCTTAGTGTGGGTACGCTTCGTCTAACACAGTCTCGATGAGATGAAAAATCCCTGCTGGTGAGAATGAGGCGTCATTCAGACAGACAGAATGACAGACAGAGAGAGAGTTTAACATGACGCAATGACTGGGGATGAGAAAAGGGTGTGGCACTATATAAAAACAAGTTTAGATCATTTCAACCTATTGTCACAAGGAAGACGATGATGAAGGACAATCATACACACGGTGGCTGTCTGATTTGCGAGCCCATTACCACAGAAGGCTGGATTGGGAATAATCTCATTGCAGCTGCAGCAGTGCCCCCTACTGTCTATTAGAGGTTTTAGTATGACTAGTGGAGAAACATGAGAATGTAGTGTGTTCCTCAACTGAAGGAATTTGCCACCGCCACATTGCATAGGGGAAGTGAACACATCTAACAAGCAGCTGCCTTTCGAATAGTACAGAACTGATCCCGGGTGACTAATGCAGCACTAGAATTCTGCCTATCTACGGAACAGACTTCAAACTACACCACAAGTGCAGCATGATGTTGTGAACTATGCCAGAATCACTGGGAGCTACTGCATCATGAAAATGTTGATTCAGCACAAACAGTTCACACCCCAAAACCAAATGGCATCATTTGTTCAATGAAACACTAACGTTCTGCTCAGGAGTTTAGATCCCGGTCTAGCAACTGTGGCAAAATAATCAAAACCTCTGTCAGTTCGGGGCCCTTAAACAAGGCCCTTTGCTCTTCCTTGCTTGGACTGTATTTGGTCACACTGATAAAAGTGTCTGCTTAATGCCAAAAACAATTCCACCTGTGCTAATAAGTCATTAATGAACGTGTTAGTCTTCATTGTGCAGGTTGAGGATCGTCTCGACTGTAAACTCTGTCTCTTAAAGCAGCTAACTGACACCCACAAACCTGAGGAAGGTTCCAGCTTCCAACTGGAAAGTTCAACCTTTTTTCGGAATGTTATCAAGAAATGGCAGTGGGATGGCCCTCACAGGGCAGACCTGAACATCAGAGAGAATCCTTAGGTCAATAAACATGCTCTCAGAACCAGTAGAATTCTACAAGGAAGAGCAAGGAAAGATGAACTCCTAGATGCAACCTAATCTGATTTTGAAAAGGGGCTGTTCAGTCGATTATTGGCCTTGTCTGAGCGAGGAAGAGGGTCGAACGGGTTTCCTCAGAGAAGTTGCAATAGCGACTTCTGCTGGCTGATTTGTAATGGTGCCAGCAAGAGGGATGGGAAATAAGTCACTGTGTCAGATTTCTTCGTTGAACAGTGAAGAGACTCTGCTTTGGGTTTGGATCTGAAGCAGCAGCGGAAGTTCACCTGTGGAAGCGGATAGAACTTGATATTTATATAAATGTATGTGTATAAATAACAAATATATATTTTTCTTTTCATTATAAGATAATCTTTAGAACATGTGGTTTTCAAGCTGATGTACAACATGTGATGTTATTTGGTCAGGGGTGCACAAACTAGCATACAACCATACCTAATTGTGACTTTTTTGTGTCAGAGTTTTTAGTATGTGTCACACACACACACACACACACACACACACACACACACACACACACACATACACACACAAAAGAAAAGAAAAACACAAAAAGTGACATGGCGGTAGTTGCTCTTGTGTTGGCTGCATCCCAAATGAAAACCTGTGAATATTTTTGTAGTGAATAAATATTTTTTTCTAGCAAAGATTAGAAAAGGAGATTCCAGCTCAGCTGGCGATCAGAAAAAAAGTCTAAATTGTCAGAAGTCGTTTTTTCCAGCGCACATCGGTCGGGTCAGAAGAAAATCCAGCGAAGAGCCACAAATCCTCCAGCTGTTCGTGAACAAAGGCGAAGGAGGAAGTCTGTCGTCCCTCCTTTATCTGTCCATCAACAGCTTGAGCGCCCGCTCGATGTTCATGCGATGTCCGACTCGGGTCACGCCCAGGTCGATCAGGTCGTCCTTCTGCAGGTTAGGCAGATGAGAGCCCTCGATCTCGTTCTCCATGAAGGCGTCCCTGTGCTCGGCCATGTTCAGGCTTTCCAGCCAGTCCGCCACGTCGTGCTTGCTCCACAGCAGCACGGGTTTGCTGGAGAATGGCTTGGCGTTGGACGAAGACGAGGACGACGAGGACGAGTGCAGCAAGGACGAAGGGGACGCCGAGCGGCTGCCGAATGAGCAGAGGGGCGGAGTAGGAGCGGGAGAAGAGACTGGGCAAGGGGTGAAGGGCATGGGGCTGGACGCAGGAGGAGAGGTGATGGATGAGGGGAGGATGGAGGGAGGGGTGGACGGTGTGGTGAAGGTCAGAGAGGTGGAGCGGGGGGTACCTGAGACAGAGGGAACCACAGAGTCCCTGAAAGATGAGAAAGAAACAAACTTCAATCAAATTCATTCACTCACAGCAAGTCAGATTCACTCCCTGTGAAAAAAAGTATTTGCCCCCTATATTTGTTATGCCTTCCTTATTCATATTATCAATTTAGTGGAAGTGAATGGGTCATTTATTTTTGTTCAGTCCAGGTTCTGATCCAGCAAATGAGGACAAAAGTATTTGGACACCTTACTATGAGATTACTGGACATCATGGTTTAAAAAAAGTATTAAATCTGTGATATCTGTGTTATATTTTCAACTATAACTCTCCATTGGGCACAGGGACAGTTATGCTAGAACAGGGCAGGGACTAAACTGTTTATGCATAGTTCACGTAGGATTTTTTTATTAAATAATTGTTTTATTTCACTCTGGTGGTTCCAACAATTAGAAGTGTCCCAATACCTTTGTCCATATAGTGCACATAGGATGTCAGTGTTTGTGTGTTTTATTGATGTTTCTTATGTTATATCATCATTTTATCCTGGTTAGAATCGAATCTAGTTTTCAACTAAATGCATTTTTGATGGTTGTATGATTTTATGGAGTTTTACATCCTGTTTAAACTGTAACTAAATTGGCGTTTGTAACGTTTGATACATTGAGTTATTTCCAGTATTAACCACTAGAGGACGCAGCTATCACATGTTTTCGCTGACTTACCCACAGATCTCGCACAAACTGTTACACTACATGAGCAAAATAAGTGAAAATCTGGACTAACAGCACCAAACAAAGCAAATAAACCACAAATACTTTCCCCACAAAGCTGGAGATTGCTTTTGAAATATGGTCATATTTGTACCACTTTAGATCAGGAAAACCCGGGAACTGTGGTCGATAAAATCCATATAAATGCCTATTTTGTATAGTTTTAACATCTAGAATCATGGAATAGGCTTTGTGTGAAAAACCAGTGATTACAGGGGTTAAGCCTTAGAAACTAACAATTTATTTAATTTAGAGATCTCTATTAAATTATTACATCAATTACCACATACATTCATTCATGCAAATAGGCATTATGGGGTTAAAACGTTGGAAAAATGCATAAAATGATTCCTGTCAGAATCCATTAGCATGCTCTCTGCAAATTTTACAGTATTACAGGACTTCATCGTCCATGCCAAACCATAATACCAAAAGCTACATTGGCAAAATAAAAAGGATTAGCCTTGAACTCACTACAGAACATATGGCCCCTGTTGGTGTTTCCAAATTTACTTCTTCTTTATCTCTTCCTCCTCTTTGTTTTTACGCTGCACACCAGCATATAAATAACTCGCTTGATTATTATTGGTGCATTTTGGACACAATATCATTAAAACCCCACCTTACTTAGTTCCTCCACACGACTCATTCTAGAACAGGACAGGGACTTTCCTAAACTATTTCTGCAAAGTTCACATATTACTTCCTTTACGTGATCAATTTATTACACCTATTACAAATTGCTGTGGCTGAGACACATACATTCAACAATTAGAAAGGTTGTTACATTACATTTGTGTATATAGTGCACATGGGATGTTAGTGTGTGTGTGTGTGTGTTTTATTGAATATTTTTGGTTACAAATGGTGTAGTGTGTGACCCCTATCGCTGATCACAAAGACTGACTGAAAAGACTCCCGACTGCAAGAGATCCAGTTCTGTAGTGCGGACTGTAAAGAAACTCTGAAAGTCATGTAGTGTGAGCATGACGCCCGGCCTAATTCATGTCCGTGAAAATCATGCCACGAACCGTGAAATGACTTTTTGACATGTACTATACAATTTGGTGTGAAATTCAATATGTAAGTTCTTTTTTTAGCGATTAAACATTGTTCATTTGCAAAGAGCTCAACTTTTAACTGAAAAGATAGCACTTCATTGACAGTAGTTCTGGACTACATTGAATCAGATTCTTACCTGTTAGTGAAGCTCCTCAGCCCTGTCGGAGAATCGAGAGAGTCCCCTGGTTTTGGAGACTTTTCCCGGTTCATGTGCTGCAGGATGGAGCTCAACTCGCTAATCACATTGGCCTTAGGATCGGGACTGGATGACGACGGACTCCGGAGCTCAGGAGATTCCCTCCAGAGTTTAGAACCTCTTTGACTGGTTGTTTTGTGGGACTCGAACAGGGGTGGAGGAGGCGCGGGTGGGGGTTGACTGAAAGATTCGGCGGTTTCTTCAATCAAGGGGTCCCTGTAAAGTGCATTGCTTTTGTTGATAATAGGCTTCATTTTTGGCTTGGGTGGCACTGGGGGGCGATCCACCAGGAAGACCTGCCCGTCTGCATAGACTGTGCAGGTGTCCAAGGCCTCGTTGCCTTCTGAAGACAGAGTCGAGATGCTGGACACGGTGGAGATGGTGCTGGTGGTTTCTAGGTGGGGGTCGCCACTACTCCGACTGTCCATTTCGATTCCGGAGTCTAAGACTGGCTCAAAGTTTTCAGGAGGCGGTGGAGGATAGCTGGGTGGAGGGAGGCAGTTCGAGATTGCGACAGGACGTATATGTTCTGCGTTGATGGGTGGAGGGGCGTGGGGGTGGTACGGAGGCAAAGGTCCTCCTTGTAAACTGTTTTTTCTCTGCTTAAGAATCTCTGCTAACTGGTCTTCAGGAATGTCAATACTATTGGCAAATTCCAGCGGAGGAGGTAAAGGCTCTGCAAATACAAATTCCTCATCGATATCCACCGAAGCAAAAGGTGGAGGTGGGATACGGAAAGGCAGTTTGATAGGTTCGTCTACAGATCCACCTGCGGTGATGCTTTTCGTCCGGGAGGGTACAGAGGTCTGCGAGTGAAGGGCTAATGAGGGCTCAGAGTCTCTCAGTTTTGTGTCCTTTGAAAACTCTGTTTCCTCCTGACTCCCATCCAGGTTATTCTCCTCAAGCTTCACCCCATCCAACGTGTGCACCATCAACAATCCTGCAGGCTTCTGCTGGGACGTGTCTACAATATCGATCACCATGTTCTTCTTCTCTTCAATTTTCTTGACTTCTTTGGTGCCCTCTGGTTCATATTTGGACTCCGTCATCTGCCTCCGAAGACCGCCCCGGCCTGTTCTCACAGAGGCATTGAAACTGGCCTCGATACCCGAACGGAGCTTGGTATCAATAAAGAGGGGTTGATTGATGTCTGGTTTTTGGGGTTCCACCTTCGGAGGGGGTTGAGGAGGCTGTGCTTGCTCTTTGATGGCTCGGTCTCGGGCAGACAGTGCCAGGGCTAAGGGGGAATTAGGATCAAGAGCTTTTCCTGTTACCGGGTGTAGGTACTCACCACCGTTGGAGATGAAGGTCTTCATTGTCGACGGGAGGCTGACTGGACTGTCCAGATCGGGGCAGTTCCTTGTTCTCGTGTTAAGAGGTTCACGTACGATCATGGGTTCGGAGTTGAAATCCTTCACATTGCCTCCACCCATAATTCCACTGTCAGGACTTTCACCACCTTCATCTTGTCCACCCTGTGAAAAATTTAGCAGCGAAGTAGGGGGAGCCACAAGCTTTCGAAGACCTAGGTCATTCGCAAACATTCCTTCATCGATGGATTTCGATTGTCGGAGGCGAGGAGTTGGAGTGGATATGGGGACGTCCTCATCTCCTAAATCTGTGGAAATAAAGGCTGGAGAGTTTCTTCGTGCCTCGAGTCGCTTCTCTCGATCTCGTACCGCCCCGGCGATCGCTGCAGCGAAGGGGTTATTGGCGCTGAAGCTGTCCTCTGGCCTCAGCTGGCCAGGATGATCTGGAGTGCTCGTGTCGATCTCCATGCTGCTTCCCTGGCTACTCTTCCCACTGCTGCTAGTGGAAGGTTCCTTCACGATGATGGTAGGGATGGGGATTGAGCAGGTCTTCTCTGGACTGTCCTCTACATTCGGCTGTTTCACTAGAACCCCCTTCCTCCGTGCTGGCTTTGCTGGGACGTACGGTGCCTTGTTTCCAACCTCAGAATACGGGTTCTCGGGAACGGGGGCTCTGTTTCGAGTTCGAGAATTCTGGGGGGTCAGTGCAGAGTTCTGAGGGTCGTACTGATCCGAGTTTTGACACAGGAAGCCGACTCTGTGGACGATGCCTGTGTTTGCGTATCCTCTGCCTGCTGGGGGAAGAGCAGGCTGGCTTTCGCTGAAGGTTCTGGGGGCATTAGGGCTGAAAGGTGGCGATGGAGGAGAGACGCCTGGTGGAGGTGGGATGTCTTCTGATGTGTCAGGCATAGAAAGGCTCCGGGTGAATTTTAGTAATGGAGGAGTCAGGAATTGCTTCTCCTCCTCTGTGATTCCTACACAAACAGAGTAGCATCATTTGTTTGCAAAGCTTCAGACTATGAATCTAGTAGTTCACCACGAAAACTGCAAATAAGAAATTAGTCTTCTCTGTTTGGAAAAAAATCTTTACACCCAGCTTGAGTTTAAGTCTTTCACTGTTGTGAGCTGCTGTTTTTGAACTCTAGGCTCACATGAGCACTAGAGAAACCCACAAATATAATGAGACCACTCAAACATCCAGCTTGTCCTGGGCACAGAATTAATTGTATCAAAAGGCTAAGTGGAACTCAATCTGGAACTATTCTGTTCTGTGAGGCTTGTCCAAATACACTTCTGCTCCTGGCATAGACTCGATGAGTCTGGAAAGGAGTGGAGCACAGGCATCAACCCATCAATCCAAAGATTCCCTGCCTCAGACCATGCAGACAGAGTGGAAAGGTCCTTAAATGGATTTAAATAATGACTTAATAATGTCATAAGTGCAGTCATTTAATTACTCAATGGTTTTTTTTAGATTGGATTTAGAAGGATTTTAGATTGGCGAACGGACTGTCCTAATTTTATCGTAAATTAATGAACTGGCCTTAGCTGGCGAGTCAGAACTTGCTGTGTTAATTAAAGTCTAATGGACACTGGGAACAGCCATCACATGGGCAGAAAAATATGCCAGCAAGTTAAAATAAGACTTTAAATAATACTGCCAAGAAAAAGGTTTGTGATGGTAGTATGCTATCTAGTCAAGTAAAACCATGATGAATGGTTAGACAAGAAGGTTTCGTACCTATGGACTTCTGTCTCTTCATTGTGCCCTTGGGTATGCCCAGGTACGGCCCCTGTGGGCCACTGGGAACGGTGGGAGGAACGATTGCTACACCTTGCCGCTCATACATGGACTGCAAAATATGACAAGCAAGTGATTAGTGAAACAAATTCATTCATTTATTAATTCATTAATTTTTACTGAAATGTCTGATGTTTAAACATGTATTTTTATGTATAGTGATGAATGATGCATAATATTGTCATTCTTCAAACTTGACTGATGCTGCATCCTAAATCCCATAGTAATGAACTATGCAGTGTCTCGACCAATTTACCGGACCTTATACTTATTATATGCACTTTGTACAGCCCTATCGAAGACATAAAATTGTACTAAAACCGAAGCCCAGACTGAGCCAGCAGGGCTTTATGCTAAAGATGCAACTGAACGATTTTTTATGTTGTATTTCTTCCTTTCACTTGTGCATTTTCTCCCCTTTTCTTTGAATTTCCAGTAGCGAATTAGTCTTCTGCTGTTTGGATTCCAGACTGTGTTTGAGGAGGGTATATTTCACTGTCAGAGAGTCTTTATTGTCATTTCAGATACATGCAAGTACAAATTGAAACGAAACCACATTCTTCCGGGACCATGGTGCAACACGGAACAAAAAGTGCAAGACAATACAATACACAGTGCAGATAACAAAAGAAATAGGTAGAAATATATTCTGATATACAGTTAGCAGCTCAATTTAAATATAATTTGTTTGTTCCATGCCCCCTCAGACACATGCTCAGGCCCTCAACTCCCCTTTTTCCGGCATTTCTGTGGATTTGTTCATGTCATCTACCTCTGCACAGGCACTTTGGTATGAACACCCCATCCAATTAGTCCAGTCTGTTTCCAGTTAGCAGACTTCATGGCCAATTATGTCTTGGGAAGCCACTACCAGTTGTGCCTGCTAGATGGTGCCCAGCTTGGCACTGGTATATGCCATTGTGTTATATTTATTAATTTATTAACTGCAAACCAACTTGGGCGGGCTACCAGCCGAACTGAGATCTCAATTATTAATGAATAAATCAATTATATAAAGCAGCTCGGCGATGGAAACAAAGAAGAAACGTTACATTATAGTCGGTGGGCGTGACCACGCCACGGCTGGATGGGCGGGGCTTAATGGTGGCCACTTTCGTGTCTGTGGTTCCGTTGTCTCTGGCGTGTTTCTGGGACGGAGACGCTTCATCCACTTTATCTGTACAGATATAAAAGAGATTGCCGGGTGAGGTTATTATTACGAGGAAGTTGATTCATATAAAGTCGATCTTCCTCCTCATCATAGAATACACACATATGATGAGCTTCAAGAGGAAAGTATA
>JAYDZG010000009.1:2379256-2396886 GCA_034509265.1 Microcambeva bendego | reverse complement strand
AGACTCCTCGCAACTAGTGTGCCCACGACCTCTGCAGGCTGATTTATGGCGCCTGTGCATAGACGAGAAAGGAACACACTGATCAGGTTGTCCCCCTCCATACACAAAGCGTAGTGTAGGAGAAAAAATGCATATGGCTGCTGTCCACATGTCAGAGGGGGAGAGTGAGTTAGCTTTGTTTTGAACAGTATGGCGTATTCCTCGATACATTGTAAAGCTCTTTCTAAGAATCCATCCCTGAATGGAAAATAAAAGTGACCGGACTGGTGAAGGTGCAGCTCTACCTGTGCAGGTGAGTGCTGGGTGTGGTTCTGTAACTCATTCAGAGTGAGTTGGGTTTCTCGAAGTGTCTGGGATACAGCTCTCAACTGAGCCGACACAGCAGCTTTCTCCTCCATAGTCTGTTGTAACTGTAACACACACACACACACACACACAATTTAAAACCACTATGCATTTGTTTAAAGCATTTGGCTGTTTAATCCGGCCCGCTAACTATTATACTTCATTAGTATACTTCAATTATACTTCATTAGTCCAATACCCTGCGTTTCAACTGCTCTCACTAGATGGCGCATGCCATATCACTAACGGCACACATAAACAACAGCCGCTGGCCAAGCTTTGGTAGCTTCAAATTCACCACAAGCCGGTTTCGAACATTAAAAGGCAGCCGTGGCCTGGTGGTTAGAGAACTGGGCTTTAGGTCAGAAGGTTGCCAGTTCGATTTCCAGAGCCGACAGATAACGACTTAAGTGCCCTTGAGCAAGGCATCTAACCTCTAACTGCTCCCCGAGTGCCGTGGCTAGGGCTGCCCGGAGCGGTGTTCACTGCCCCCAAGTGTTCATTAGTGTGTATATGTGTGCTTCCCTGCACGGATTGGGTTAAAATGCAGAGGACACTTGCACCACACAGTGATTAAAATATTATTAAATGGATTTTATATATATATATATATATATATATATATATATAAGTGTATATATATATAATCCATTTAAAATTCCCATTCACACATCTGTAAACGTGCACATAATGAGATGAGTCTGGTGTTCCTTTTATATTTAAAAAATCACCTTTTGATAATGAAAATAAAGAATTGAATGTGCTTCCTCTATTCAAGCACCAAGACGAGTTATTAAACCTCCATACACTTGCAAAAAGACCAACAAAACTGTTCTCATTGTAAGTGAATAAGGGAGCAATAGAAGCTCAGAGGGAGAAATGTAGTTCCACCACAACTGGCTTGATCCAACACAAGATAACCTAATGCAGAAAGTATTACACACACGCATAATGTAGGCTCATCTGTCTCACTGAACGACATGTTTACTACTAAAAGATCCTACTGAACTATCTTAATGCATCATGTGTACGATGTGCACAACGTTAATGGTTTATTTTAACTCGTGAAGAGGTTGGGCGAGATCTATAGTTGAAACACACACCTTGATGTTGAGCTGTTGGAAGCTGACGTCTCTGTGCTGAATCTCCACTAGGCAGCGCTGCAGGTGAGTCTGTAACTGGACTACATGTTCTGAAGATGCTCCTTTATCTCCAGTACTTATTGACTGCAACACACAGACACACACACACAAAGATGAATGTATTTATATGAATGTGTTAACAAGGGCACAGAGTAAATCCCACTAGCTGTTCAATTAAATAAAATTCTTCTATTAATAGTTTTGCTAGGGGTACTTGGGTAGCACAGAGGTCTAATATACCACATCTCAAAAAGCCAAGTTTGAGGTCAGGTCAAAGCACTAGCGTCAGAGGTGGAGGAATACAGAGAGTATAGTGTGATCCTCTACACAAAAACTATGAGGTAGCCTGAACACCCGCTAAGCCAACATGGCGGCTCATGACTGTACCCCACCAGTCACTGTTACACAAATCGACCAGCAGTAGGTATTCATTTGAAATGAATACAACATTTTATTATTGTCACCACTCCTATTACCTTGTACGCCTCCCTGAGGGTCTGACATTCAGACTGTAGTCGGCTCTTCTCAGACCTGCAGGGTGTAAGAACGGTCACAATGTCATCACTATAGCGCGCACACACACACACACATATATACACACACACTTTTCCTTCATGACCTGACACACATACACATTCTTGGATTTGTCATCACACCGTGCCCTGCATAGTGCTGCTGATTTCCTCTGTTTGACTGCCAAGAGCTTCATTAATGAGACACTCTGGGATCTGTAAGCTAGCTGAATCCTGACTGCAATCTTAACAGAAACGTTATGTAAGCTACTCTGAACTCGGAATCGTGAACAATATACATTTAATTTAATATATACACTTAACAGTCGACGGGCACATCTTCAAACTGACAGTGAACCCCTAACTACTGCACCAAATAAAAGACTATGTTCCACCTGTTCCTACACATTACTGGTGGGCTTTGGACGTGACTCATGTTTGGATCTTGTTCAAGATCTGAATGTGCTTTTGTGATCATTTAGACTGATATTTAACTCATTTCTATCAAAGTGGGCTTCATAAGAGCTTGTTTTGCTAATGAGGAATACATATTTTCAAGTTTAACAAGTCTTGGTAGAGCGCTACATGCGAATGAGCATCTGTGAGCATATTCATCGTGCCACAGTTATCACCTGCACTGACAGATTAGTTGAACCAGCCCTGCAGAAGTGAAACCCAACCCATAAAGAAGTTTGGGGGGTGTTTTAAGACAAATAAAAGATCTGTATGACTTGATCTGGTGATGACATGAATCGTAGAGCTCTGCCGACGCCTGTTTATTTCATCACCAGTCCCTCACTTACACTCGAGTCAAACTTCAACTGCAAAATGTTCAAGTTTTGGGTCTCAGCTTTGCGCCTCGTTTAAACCAATGTAAACCTGGTAACATTCAATTATTAATGTATTTATTTATTCATACACATTTGACCATGTGTGGATGAAACTGAGAAATATACCCCTATTGAACCTCAACATACCCCAACTGAGAACCTACCTGAGTTCTGCCAGTTCTGTCTTGTATCCAACAGCATCTTTTTCACACTGTTGTTTGCGGGTCTGTGCTTGCTGTAGAAGCCTCTGCTGGTCGACATACTTCTGCTTCAATTCAACCAGCTCTGTGTCGTTAGAGCTCGAATGAATCACGTCTTTCTGCTGGAATGGAGGAAAAAAACATTAACAGATGAGTACAAATACATCACGGGTGCAAATCTCAGTACAAATGAATTAAAAACCCTAATGGAAATGGAGCCCCAAAAGTCATCTAGTGTGTGTAGGACCCCCTGATCGATGATGAAGGTGGGAGTGCAGAAACTGAACAGCCATTAAGAAGGTTAAAGTCAAAAGTCAAAAGCATGACTGATGAGTGATTATATAAACTGGTAGTTGGGTCAGATTTTTCAAATGTTATGATTAAATATGACCAAATTAAATTAGGTAAAAATTATTAGGTTTGTTTGTGTTTGGATTTTAGTGTCATGTTTTACACTTTGGTTACATTCATGATAGGATATTACACAAGATTATATCTCGCTCATGAGCAAGTTTATGTCTCCAATTCACCTCATGTTTTTGGACTGTGAGAGGAAACCGGAGAACCCGGAGTAAACCTACGCAGACACGGGTAGAACAACTCCACACAGAAAACTGTCCAATCACACGTCTCTTCATGAAACGCTCTTGTAGGCCACAAAGAATGGCTGGCAGAAGGACATTGTGGTTGTTTCCTTACTGCATGTCCAGTCACTGAAAAAGTCTTTGTGGAATCTGGGGCAAAAAATCTAAAGCTAAAACCTTATTTTTGAAGATTTTAAGACATTCAGGGCTTTGGGAGGAACCACCTCCGATCCATGCTTTTTATTCAGATTAAGATTTAAGAAAAGATTCCTAACCCACACTGACTATGGACAACACAAATAAAGAGGAATAATTAGCCTACCATAGAACTTCAAATCTGAACAAAACATCTTAAAATGTAACGTGTTACTTTCAGGTCAAAATAACTTTCTAGTTCTTATTAGATTAAGACTTTTAGTAAAGTAAATGGAGTCTATTTGACCTGAAGGTAACACAAAGACCTAATCCCATAATTCAAGGACATCCAAAGCCAAGCCATGTCAGAAGCAACACCAACTAAAGCATTTCATGCCATCAGCAAAAGCCCACATGCCACAAATACCACTGACTTAAATCAGAGCCTCAGCCTAGGACTCACCAGGCTGTCTCGATCAGTCTGAAGGGCACCAACACTGATGCTAAGGCTATTCGAACCCTCAGATTTCACAGCCATGATAGTATCACGACTCCTCAGTTGTGTATATTCAATATCTTTCTTGGTCTTCCTGAGTTCCTCCAGCAGCCTGTCTCGATCGGACTGTAGACTGGCCATCGATCTGGAGAATGCGTTCACCTGCCTACTGTACGAGGTCTTCTCCAGTGAGACTCGTTTAATCTCGGCATCCTTCTCCGATATGGCTTGTGAGAGCTCATTCAACAGAGCTGATAAATTAGACTGTGGATTTTTGCTCTCCAAAGCGTGAAGCCTTTGGGTCAAAACGTTCTTCTCTGTAGCGAGAGCTGTGAGTTCTGAGGCGGTCTCGTTGAGCTGGCGCTCGAATCTGTACACGGACGCCTTGGCTTCCCTGAGCTCTTCGTCGTCCCTGCTACGAAGGATCTTAAAATCATCGGTCAGCTGATCTCTATCATTCTGCAGTGCAACCATGGCTCTTCCAAGCGACTCATTCTGAGATTGGAGATACTTGTTCTGGTTTTTAGCTTCAGACAAGTCCTGCTCAGCTTGAATCAATTCCTTGGCCAATTCAGCAACACGCTGATCTGAGAGTTCCTTATCGGTTCTCATTAAGCTAATTTCTTGCTCAGAGGCATTAAGCTCCTTATTGTATTTCTTTTCTGCCTCCAACTGCTTATTTTCCAAATCATTTATCGTTTCCTTCAGATTCTTGTTCAAGTCATCAATGGCAACTTTCTGAGCGAACAACTTCTGCTGAAGTTCATTACATTCTGACGCTTTAGCCGATATGGCTTGTTGTAGGTCTGATATCACTTTGCTCTCATTTGCTTCGAGCTTCTCCTTCCATAAGGCTGATAAACCGTCCTCCAGTTTTTGCACCTGAGACTCTAGATCGCTTTTTTGCTTCATTAAGGCTTGAGTTTTATTCACTTCCTCCTGAACCTCCATGAGGGCATCCCTGTGCTGCAGTTCGACAGATCTTTTCTGGTTTTCAAGGTTTCTAATCGAATCCTGCTGCTTTTTAAGAAGATCCTTTAGCTGGCTGTCTTTAAGTGATAAGACCTGGTTGAGATCTTCTCTGTATCTTATGAGTTGTGCCTTCAGCATAGCGTTCTCTGAATTTAGATCATCCATCTGATTAAGCAGGGCTTTGATTTCTTTCTTCAAACTCTTGGTGGCTTTTTGGGCAGAAATATCATTACCTCCTTCCTTTATCTTCTGTAATTCTGCAGTCAGATGGTCCTTTTCAGCTTGCAAAGACAGTGCCGAGTTTCTCAATGTGTAGATATTTGCTGACATCTCCTGTTTCTCTTGGGTAGCTCTGTCCAGTTTGGCCTGAAGACCCTTGATCTCGGTTTCTAAACGCTTTAAGTCTTGCTCAGCCCTTTCGCGTATGGCATACAGATCATTTAATCTGTCCTCATACCCTGCCACCTGAGCACGGTGACTAACATGAAGTTCCTCCAGATACCTGGACATTTGTCCGTCTTTTGAGGACAACAAAGAAGTTATCTCAGCATCTTTGTTTTGAAGAAGAGATTTCATTTGCAGAGAAATAGCTTCTTGCCTCTCTAATTCAACAGAAATTCTGCTAGACCGGTTCTGGACTGACAGGAACTCCGACTCTTTGTTTGCTAGCATTTTGTCTGAGTGATCGAGACTGGACTTTAGTTGAGAAATTGAGTATGTTTGCTCGTCAACCTGCTTCATAAGTGTGCTTTTTTCGCTTTCTAGCTTCTCAATCAAGGAACTCTGGTCCAAAGAGACTTTAGAAAGTATTTCGATGTTCTGACTGAGTTCGGTATTGCTAGCACGCATTACAAACAGCTGACGCTGATGCGCCGCCGCTGCAACCGAGTATTCGTTAACAGTCCTTTCTAATTTCTTGTTAGCAATTTGGATATCATGTAGCGCTTTATCTTTCACTCTGCTGTCCTCTAACATCTGTGAAATAACCAAGCCTTGCTCAAAGAGTTGACTATCCTTATCGCTCAAGGTCTTTTGAAACACGTCATCCCATTGCTTTGTGACATCAGAACTCTTTGGATCTACGCTAAGCATGGCTAGTTTGGCAGAATTGGTCTCTGCTTCTCTTTGCAGGCTTTTAACCTGCAAGTCTTTGGACTCTACGTGTTTTTGGAGTGACATAATGACTTTAGCTTCCCTCTCGTTCTGTTCTAAGAGGTCACTTATCTGCTTCTGCAGTTCGACACACTGTTCTTTTAGAAGAGCCTGCTGCTGTTCAGCCATTTTTTCCAACAACCTTTCCTTCTCCAGGGATTCAGATTCTAATCTTTGTTGCCTCTCAGCAAGCTCTTGTTGAAGCCCGTCTCTTTCAGAGGTCACCCTGGAGAGCTCCTTTTTGGTCTCATTGAGGATATTTTTGTGCAACTTGAGCTCACTTTCAAGACTTCCATTATCCTTCTGCAAATCGGAGACCTTCTCTGTAACGTCTTGGAGATCTTTCTCGACACGTTGATGCTCGGCCTCAGAGTGCTTCAAAGATCTTTCCAGATTTAAAATTAGCTCCTGATATTTGATGCAGTCCTGCTGGAGCTGGATGATCTCTTGATGCTTCTCTTTCAACAGCTCTTGCAGCTCCTTCTTCATGTTTTTGGACCCTTCGGTGCCTCTTTGCAGCATTTTGAGCTTCTCTTCAAATTCTTTAACGAGTTTCAAATGCTGCTCCTCTTTTTCCGTACACGCCTTTGCCTTGTCCTCTTTAACTTCCTTTACTTGAGCAGTAAGCTTCATGTTTTGTGTTTGCAGCACAGTTTTGGCCTCAGTTAATTCATCGATCCTTTCAGAGTTTTTCAGAAGTACCGTCTCCAAATATTCATTTTCATTTTTGACTTTATCAGATGTCTCTTGGACATTCTCAAGTTCCTCTTGTAGCATGCATTTGTCATCTTCTAAAATTCGAACCTTTTCATTCAGGCTTATGGTTTCTTGAGTGTTTTCATCGATGACAAGGCGCAGATCTGCAATGATGTTATCTCTCTCTTTTAATTCTGCCTCATGGCTATTCTGTACCTCTTTCAAGTTCTCTGAAAGATTTGCTTTGTCTGTTTGTAGAAGCTTCACCAGTTCAACATGTGCAGCTTTTTCTGCATTAAGAACCCCAATTTTCTCTTTAAGGTCTCCATTCACACAAAGAGTTTCATCGAGTTTAAGCTGCAAATTTCTTTCATTTGTTTTTGAGTCTTGGTGCCAATTTTCGAGGGATGAACTTGTATCTTTTAGCTCCTGTTGGAGGTTCTGGTTATCCTGCTGAAGTTCAGACATCTTCTCTCGGAGATCATCAGAACATTTCTGGAAAGATTTTAATTCACTTTCCAGTTGATTATTTCGCAAAGTCAATTCATCGACAGTGCACTTCTGCCTCTCATCAAATGATAACAGGTCATGTTTGATCTTCTGGTTTTCCATTTCCAGCTCCTCGACCTTTTGTTGCTTTACCTTTGCAAACTTTCTCATTTTCTCTTTGATTTTCTCATTCTCTTCCTCCAGTTCTGCGACCTGCTTACTGAGATGTTCAATTTGAGATTCATGCTTGTGAGCCGTTATAAGCACCTCCTGCCTTTCTCTCCTAGCGCCTTCAAGAAGCTGCCTCATCTTGTCTATTTCACTGCTGACGTTTTCGTAGGCTTGTAGAAGAGACTCGTACTCCTGCTTGAGGTCTTTGTGTTTTGATTTCCATTCGGACAGCTCTTCTGTCTGAGAGTCTTTTAGGGACTCGAGCTGACACGAGAAAGCTTGCTTCTGCTGTGTAATGTTCTCTATTGTGAGCTTTAGGCTCTCGCAGGCAGCAGACAGGCTGTGATTGTCGCTGAGGATTCGATCCACATCTGTAGCGAGGTTCTGGTTCATGGTGCTGACTGTAGACAGGGTATTTTCCAAGTCTGTTTTCTGCTGGTTGAGTTCAGACACTGCACTGTCCAATGACGCCATCTTGACTTGGAGATTCTGCCTTTCTTCTTTGATTGTGCGGTTCTCTTTTAAAAGCTCTTTGCGAGAAATTAAAGCAGCCTGGAGTTTCTTTGTAAGCTGATCTACGGACTTTTCTCCAGGCTCGGCTGCTTTCTGTTGACGCTCACTGACTCGAATTCTCATCTTTTCCATTTCAACTTCATGGAGGTGGATTTGGCGTTGAAGTTGCTGTTCTAGTGCAGATATCAGCTCCTCCTTCTTCATGAGTAGAGACTGAAGCTCTTCTCTGGTATTAAAATCCTCTTTAAATTGGGGTTCTGGTTCACAGGCAACCTGGGGTGATTCAGAGAGGAAATGTGGTGCCGTTTCTAATGTGACCGTCTCATCGACTGGTTCAGTCTTGCACAACAAATTCTTGTTTTGTGCCTCAAGTTGTACAATATTACGTTCCGAATTCTCAAGTTCGAAGATGTACTTCTCTTTTTCTTTTTGCAGAACTTCAATTTGTGCCTTTAATTGCTCTATTTCAAATCCTTGCTCCTTGGTTATGTTTAATTCCAGCTGGAGGTCTTGCAGCTCTTTTGATTTCTGTGTTATGACTTCCAAAGCAGAGTCCAGTTTGGTCTTAACAATATTTTTTTCATGATCAAGTCTGTCAATTTTCTTTTGCAGGTCGCCTGTCCTGCATTTATCATGTTCAGCTTCTTGCAAAGTTAATTTTAGCTCTTCAATAAATGCTAGCTGTTTCTGATGCTCGGATTGCAGCTCGGCCATCTCCTGGCATTGTTGTTCAAGTTGGATTTTAGCTGTTAGTATCTCCTCATTCTTCTTATTTAACTCCTTAACAAGTTTAGGCTTCTCATTCTCCAATTTCTCTAATTCGGAGCTCACCCTTTCCAGATTACTTTTGAGAGCCTCCAGCTCTTCAGGTAGAGTTGGAGATGACTGCGTTTCTTTAATTGATGCATTGAGTATATCCAGCTGATGCTGATGCTCAGACTGTAGCCTGCTCATGTTTTCATGCAGTTGCTCAAGTTGTTCTTCAGCCGTTCGAAGGTACGTCTTTTGCTGTGCAATTTCCTCGTTCTTTTCAGCAATTTCAGATCTCAAAGACACCACATTCTCTGCCATTTCTGTGCACTGTGCTTTCAACTCGACCAGTGATTCATCCTTGTAGACCAATTCAGAAGCTTTCTTTTCCAGGTCACATTTAAGACGTTCGGTCTCTTCAAGAAGTGATGATGCTTGTGATGATCTTGATTCTTGATCAGTCAGGGATTCTCTCAAATCTTGTACAGTTCTTTCTCTTTCCTTAAGCTCCACCATTAAAGCTTCAATTTCAGCTTTTGTAGTTTGTAGTGCACACTCCAGGTGCTGAACCCTGAGGTCATAACCTGATCGGATAGCATCTAGTTCCTGAGTTTGTAGGTTGTGTTTCTCTTGAAGTTCTTTATAGTTGCCTTTAAATTCATTCAGCATTTTCTCCAATTCCTGAGATTTCTTGATCGTCTCCTTACGAGCCAACAATGCAGCATTAGTCTTCCTCTGAAGATTGGAATTCTCCTGCTTTACCTTTGCTAGCTGACTTTCCAAGTCTTTAATAGTACCTGATGCCTGACTTCTAATGTCCTCATTTATCGTCTTGATTTCCTTCTCCAGTTGCTCAAGTTTTTGCACCAGTGCCAAACTCTCATTTTTAAACTCTGCATCCTTTTTATTGATGGTCATTTGAAGTTGGTCATTTAAGCATGTTTTTTCCTTCAGTTCTTCAAGGGTTGAGTTTATTTTAACCTCCTGTTCTTTCAGTTGTTCTTGTAAGGAATGTGTATTTTCTTCCAAATGCAGAATAATTTGCTCCTTCTCTAAAATTAGCAAAGTTAATTCTTGGATTTTATCATCTTTTTCTTTCATTTGCTCGTTAAAGTCTGAAACAGTTGCATCATGCTCATCTCCATTCTTGGCATTTTCTGCGTTTTGTTTTTCAAGCGCCTCTATTTTCTTAAGCAACTCTTTTCTAACAACAAGTGCCGCCTGAAGCTTTTTCTTTAATGCTTCTTTCTCCTTGGTAATTTTGCCTAGTTCTGACCTTATCTCTTTATCGTTCTTGACTAAAGCCTTCATTTCGGATTCTGCTTCGTCTTTTTGAGCTTCAAAAACAGACAGATGCGCTTTAACCTCTTCCAACTCTGACAGTAGACAGTTTTTCTGCTCTTCATACTTTATTCTTTCATTTGAGGCCGATGTAACGACCTGCATTACGGAGTCATCCTTCGATTTCAACTGCTGGCTTAAAGAACTGAGCAGTTCTTTTTGTTGGCTGATCTGAAGGCTCATGCAGCTGATCTGCTCATCCTTCTCCTGAACGTTAACAGTAAGTGCACCGTGTTTTAAACTAACCTCTTTAAGGTTTTCAGATTCTATTCTCAGCTTTTCTTGGAGATCCTCGAGGTCTTTAGACACCAAGGTTACCCTGTCTTGACTATTGTTTTTAAGTTCTAGGCACTCTGCTTGCTTTTGCTGTAGTTCATTTTTCAGCATAGCTAATTCTTGGTTTAGGGAAAATGCCTCAGACTGATATTGTTCTTGCCGCTGTTTAATTGAGGCCTGCAAGTTAACCTTCTCTTCATCAAAAGTCACCACTCTGTCCAATATGGACTGTGTTAAAATCGATATCTCATTCTGAGAACACTCATGACTCTCTTCTAGCTTCTTCAACTTACTTTCCCTTGCTTGCAAAGTCTGTCTCAAGTCAATATTCTCGCTTTCCTTTGCCTGAATCGTTGCCAAAATTTCCTCTAGTTTGCTTCTGCTTGCAACAGCATCTAATTCTTTCTCCTTCAATTTTTCAGAACCTAGACTTATGGCTAATGTAGCTTCTGCTAAGTTTTCATTTAACTGATCTAGGTCTAGTTTAAGAGCGTTGACTTTACTATCTTTGGACAACAATTCATCTTCCATTACTTGGAGTTGTTCAGAAAGGGAATTTTTAGCCTGTGTTTCCCTATCGAGAAGTGATAGCCACTCTCTTTCGGACTCTTGAAGAGTTTGCTCAATTCTTTGAACTTCAGATTTTAATCCGATGATTATATTGTCTTTGGCACTAACCTGGACCTGGAGCTGCTCCATCTCTGCCTTCATTCTCTCCATGCTACCACATTGGAGCTGACCTTGCTGCTGTAGGTGTTCCTGAGACCTCTGAACATCATGGTAACTTCTACTGAGCTCCTCATTTTTCAGAACCAACATTTTCCCCTCTTCTTCTTTTAATTTTATTTCATTGTTGGCTTCATCAAGCTCCCGTTTTGTTAAACTGTTTTCTTCTTGAAGTTTCCTGTACAGCTGGTCCAACTTTTGCATCTCAGTCACGACATGCTCTGTATGTTGAACTTGAGCAGCGTACTGACTGTTAATAGAACGAAGAGCTAATTCCCTCTGCTCAAGGTTCTCGGTTAAGGAATTCACCTGGACTGCGACCTGAACATGTTGGGCTTTTAATCTCTCAATTTCAAGCGTTAGGGAGTTGGTGCTCATTTGCTGGGATGCTAATGCGTCCTCCTTCTGTTTGGAGATTTCCGTGCTTAAATTTTTCAGCTGCTGGATCTCATTGTGCATCACTGAAGAGTCCTGTGTGAAGGTATTAATTTGAGCCTCTTGCTCACTGATCATCTGGTTGAGATTTAAAATTTCTTCAGTTTTCAGGGAGATCAGAGTCTTAGCTTCATGAACTTCATCCACTTGGGAAGCGAATTTATCCTGAAGATTTGTTAAGGCACTTTGCTTCTCTTCTATTGCGGTGGAAAGCCTTGAAGACTCCTCCATGAGCACCTGGTTCTGACTTTGTAGCTGGGATACAAGTTCTGTACTTTCCATAAACTGATTCTTAAACAAGTCAGCTTCCTCAGCCTTCCTCTGAAGTTCTTGTAGAGTTTTGTTTTGGTCAGCCACAGTAGAGCTACTTTCTTCTTTTAGTCTTTTTATTTCTGCAGATTGGTCAGTAAGGTTCCTGTTCAATAACCCAACGGATTCCTTCAGCGACTCCAGCTGCTGTCTCAAGGTTTTACTCTCTGAATCTTTGGCTTGGAGAGTTTCGTTTAGGTTACTGATCTCAGCCAAATGTGTTGTTTTAGAATCAGAAATGAACTGTTCCTTCTCAGCTAAACTTTCCCTGAGTTGTTTTGACTCAGACAACAGTGTCTGGGCCTCAGAATTTAGTTTTGAAACTTCTTCCAGACTGGCCTTCATGCTCAGATTCTTCTTAACTTCATCCTGTAACAGAACATCTTTCTCCACAAGAGAACTGGTGAGACGGTCATTCTTCTCAAGAAGGATCTGAAGTTCCCCTTGCAATTTTGAGATGACATCCATGTCCGAGTCCATTCGAGCTTTGGACGCAGCTGAATCTTGAGCAATCCTGTCACTGAGTCGGCTGATTTCTTGGTCTTTATTAAGCAGTAGGACATCTTTCTCTTGCAAAGCTCTCTGTAAGTTTTGTGCATCCCGCTGAAGTTCAGCAATAGTTTCCAGCTTCTGGCTGATCTGATCTTCTCCGGACTCAAACCTTGTCTGTAACTGACTCAGGAAAGTCTCCTGTTGCATCAAAGATTCCTCCTTTTGCTGCAACTCTAAGTGAAGGCTTTCTATCTTGGCACACTCAACTGCAAGATTCTGCGTCATAGACGCCATATCTGCCTCCTTGATGGTCAACTGCTCCTCAAGAGTAGCAACTTGTTCTTGAGCTTTGGTGATAGAGTTCTGAAGTTCTGCTTTGATTTTATTATTTGCCTCTTCGAGTGCCTGGATGTTGTCTTGCAGGTTTACAAGCTTGGCTTGTTTCTGGGACAGCCCCTCCCTGAGCAAGACACCTTCCGCCAATTGGCTCTCCGAAGAACTCTTTAATTGCTCATTGTCTGACTGAAGCTTTACAACGTTTTCATTCATGTCTCCTAGCTGTCTGCTAAGTGAAACCAGAGCCTCATTCCTCTTGCTGAGTTCATTCATGTGGTTCTGGCATTCCTGTTCTTTCTCAGTCAATACTTGGAGCAGTTGTGAAGACTCATTCTTAAGGGTCTCGTTCTCAGTTTGGAGGTTCTTGAAAAGCTCTTTCTGGTGGTTAAGGTCATCTTGTAGAGAAACACATTCACTCGAATGCTGTTGTAAAAGTGTATCCTTCTCCATAAGCCCTGCTTTAAGAGCCACACTCTGTTCCTGGAGTAACGAAAGAGTTTCTTGAAGCTGAGCAACCTCGTCTTGGTGATTCTTGATCTCTTGGCTTTGTTCTTTGATAATCTGGTCTTTCTTAGAAACACTTTCAGTAAACTGAGAATTGGACATATTAGCTTGTTCTTTTAGAACCTTTACAGTCTCCTCAGTTTGTTGAAGTTGTCTTGATAGATCTTCACATTCATTGACCTTCTTAAGTAAATGCTCCTGGTCTTCCTTGTCTTTAAGCAAGCCTTCAATAATCTTACGGTTTTCACTGTGCTGCATTTCAAGTCCTGAAATTTTACCTTGGAGTGATCCAATTTCCTCCTTTAAATCCGATACTTCATTTTGAAGATGACCGTTTCTTTCAGTAAGGGTAGAAACCTGACACGCTAGATTGGCCTTGTCCTCAAGGGTCGTCATTATATTTTTATCCAGTTCGACTCCAACCAGCCTTGCGTCTGCTAATTCCTTTTCTTTATTGTCATATAAAGTTCGTAGCTGTAGGTTTTGACCACTCAAGGCCTGAATGTGTTCATGTAGTCCAACTAGTTCAGTCTGCCTCTGAGCCATTTCCTGTGTGAGCTTAGTATTACTGGAGAGAAGGTCTTCTAGAGTCTTTTTAACTTCATCTTTTTCAGACTCCAGCTTAACATTCAGCTCATTAATAGATTCAAACTGGCTACTGAGAGAGGAGAAGGACTCCTTCCTTTCTTCAAGTTCCTTTTTATGTTTCTGGCACTCATTGGTTTTGTCACTGAGGGCCGTTTCTTGTTCCTGAAGTCTCTGATTAAGCCCAGAACATTCTTGTTTGAGGGAATCACACTCTATTTGAACATTAGAGGCAAGATTTTGCAATTTTATAAGGTCACTCTGTACAGATGTGAATTTAGAAGCTTGGTTATCCTTCTCCGCTAGTTCTGAATTCAAAGTCCTTTTAAATTGCTCGATTTGACTTTGCTGAGCATCAATCTGAGCAGTTCTTTCAGATAGTAGTTTGTCCTTCTCAGATATTGTAGAGTTTAGTTGGTCGACCTGCGACTTCAACACCTTGAACTGGCTTTGGAGATCAGAAAACATGTTTTCACTATTTTCCAGAGAATTTCTGAGACTAGTACATTCATCTGCCTTTTCTGAAAGTGTTTCAGAAATAGAGTGTCTGGTCTGCTCAAGGTCTACAGCTCTACGGCTGAGCTCTTCTTTTTCTTTATGGAGTTCCTCTAACGTTTTCTGTTCTGCAGAAATTTTACATTCAAGCTCTGAAACTTTACAAAACATTTGTTCTTTCTCTTCGGAAATCTGTGCAAGGGACTGATGTTTGGTCTCAACTTCTTGTTTAAGATCAAAATTCTCCTCAGTGAGCTTCTTCTCAACGTCTAGTTTTTCCTCAAGAGATTTTTTAAGGCTTGAATTTTGAGTCTGAAGCGATTTCAAATCCTCCTTCAGGTTCGACGTGCTCTTTGTTTTGTCATCTAGCTCTTTTTCCAGCCTTTGCCTTTCTTCATCTGAATTCTTTAGCTTTTCTTCAAGTAATGTGACAGTCTCCAGTTTGTCCTTCACTTCTCGCTTGACCTGTTCATGATCTTCAGCCTGAGTTTGAAGTTGACTGGACAGAGATTGTAATTCGCTGCTATATTTCGTAACCTCAGTGAGAAGCTTGTTACGTTCTTCCTTGAGCGTCTTCATCTCTTTCTCGTAAAACTGCTCTTGGTCACGGATCTGCCCCTTAAGCTCATCTGAACTTCTGGTCTCCTTAAGCTGTTCAAGAACGTCTTCGGACTCCTTCAGTTTCTGATTAGCGGCGTGCATTTGGTCCTTCAGTGACGAAATTTGAGTTTCACACTCTGAGAGGTGCGCTCGCTGACTTGTTTTCAGCTTCTGTATTTCCATGGTCAGATCTTGTATGGTCAACTTGTCCTCATCAAGTTGTTTCTGTAGTTCCTTTAACTCCTTCAGCTTGTATTCTTTTTCATTTTTTGCCTCCTTCAGCTCATTTTCCCCGATTCGGAGCTGCTCCATCAACTCTGCTATCTTGTTATTGAGTGAATGCTGATCAGAAGACTGAGATTCTCTGATGATCTGAGCCTTCTGGTCTGCTTTAACCAGTGCACTCTCCATGCGAACCAGATTCTCCTCTTTTTCCTTTATCTGCAGTTTAAGCTCGTTCATTTGCTCTGCATATTCCGCCATGTTTCCAGACAGGGCGGAAATCTCTTTGTCTTTGTCTAAGATAACATCTTTGAGGGCGTCGATTTCTCGTTCGCAGCTCTGGAGATCGTGAATGAGCTGTGCTCGTTCTTCTAAATGTGCAGCGTTAAGCTTGTCCAGCTCATCGTTGGTTTGATCCAAGTCACTCTGTAAGGATTCAAGTGCAGCTTCTTGTTTCTGTGACTGAAAAAAAGAAAATGTAAAACGTTTGTGCTTGTATTACAACATATTAATACTATGAGGTCCATATTAAACAGTCTTAATGTTTACTGAGCTGGAATAACATTATGACCACTGAAAGGTGAAGTGAATAACACTGATTATCTCTTCATCACGGCACCTGTTACTGAGGGGATATATTACACAGCAAGTGAACATTTTATCCTCAAAGTTGATGTTAGCTGGAAAAATGGCTGAGGGTAAGAATCTGAGCGAGTTTGATGAGGGACGAATTGTGATGGTTAAATGACCGGCCATCTCCAAAACTGACACTCTTGTGGGGTGCTCCTGGTCTGAGGTGGTCAGTATTTATCAAAAGTGGTCCGAGGAAAAAACAGTGGTAAGCCGATGACAGGGTTATGTTCAAGGCCCATTGATGAACGTGTGGTCTGATCTAACAGACGAGCTACTGTAGCTCAAACTGCTGAAGAAGTTAATGCTGCTTCTGATAGAAGGGAGTCAGACTACACAGTGCCACCTAATTGAGGGGCAACACAATATTAGGAAGGTGGTCATAATGTTATGCATGGTCAGTGTACATACGTTCACGTTGTACTAAATGTCTCAGCATCTCTCTAGAAGGCATCAGATAAAATTCCTCACCTTCTCCTTCAGTGCAGTGAGTTTCTGCATCAGATCGGTCACGGTTGCTTTTAGCTCCGAACACTGTTTCTCGAACCCTGAGCTCTTCTTCATCGCTTCACTCAGCTGCATTTCACACAAACAAACATCTCACGATCACTGAGAAAATCTGTCTATTGAGAGGAGGAGTGTATAAAACTGAAGCGATGCTCACGTTCTGTTCAGTCAGCACCAGTTTCTCGGTGAGGTCTTGATGTTGCTCCTCTTTCTCTTTCAGAGTCTGTTTTAAAGCGTCAAACAGCTCCAGCTTCTCAGAAATCTGTGCGAGGGAGCGCTCCTTCTCGATCAGAGATGATTCCAGACACTCACGTGTGCTGCTGAGTCTGCTTCACACATTTTAATATAAGTTAGAAAAAAAGAAAACACATGGACAAAAGTATGTATACACCTGACCATGAGCGTGAGACAGCTTGTCTCAAACTGTACAATTTAAGATATTTGTCTTGACTCTCTGAAGGGAGTAGTTAACAGCATGGTAGGACATTTTCAGTTTCTTTGCAATACCTTGCATGGAGTCGTGTTCCTTTCTTAACACAACAATAGACTGATGGGTCTTTAAAGTTGTTTATTTTTACCCATGTTGAGCCAGTAAGCAAGACAACAACTGTGCTTTCTTTTAAGGTTCCTTAATTAATTTAAAAAAATTGGGACGGTGGTAGCCTAGTGGCTAGAGCTTTGAGCTATCAACCAGAGATTGGCAGTTCAAACCCAGACTCCACTAGGCAGCCACTATTGGGTCCTTAAGTAAGACCCTTAACCAGACACTGCACTCTGACCCCAACTTCCAAACATGATGGGATACGACAGCGCTAGGAGCAGACCGCTTGCTCAAAGAACCAACTATGGCTGCATAGAAGAGTCTGGATTTGACCGATGTGTCCAAAAACTTTTGCCCATAAAGCTGGTTGCATGGTTTATCACTCAAAAGTCCTACACTGATCACATATAACATGATGAGCTCCCTAATATTGTGTCGTTCTCCCTGTAACTGCGCCGCACTGTGTATTCTGACACCTTTGATCTACTGACCACTGCAGACCGGAAACACCCCACAAGAGCTGCACCTTCTGAGATGTTAGTGTCAAGCCATCACAATTTGGTCCTTGTCAAATTCACTTAAATTCTTACGCTCGCCCATCTTTCTTGCTTCTAACATCGACTCTGAGGATAAAATGTTTAATT
>JAYDZG010000009.1:2328898-2350075 GCA_034509265.1 Microcambeva bendego | reverse complement strand
TCCTTTATGTGCTTGCCTGTTCTCCATGTCCACATGGGTTTCCTCCGTGTACTCTGGTTTCCTCCAACAGTCCAAAGACAAGCCACCAGGTTGATTGGGGACTCTGAAGTGTCCTGTAGGTACCTGTGATGGGCTGGCGCTCTGTCCAAGATGTTACAGTCTACCTTGCACCTGTTGAAGAGCTGATTAGGATAAGAGGTTTTTAAAAATGAACTGAACTGATAGGAAAAATTGTTTCACTCTGGTATGAGGTTTGAGTACTTTCTTCATCATCATTGATCTTTTGGACACACTCCTTTCATCTGGCCTTAAAGAATTAACCAAGGGGAAATGGATGGGGAGGGGGTGTGCTTAAACAGAATTGGGACATGACCCCTGTTAAAAGAACTATGAGAGGAGGAGTAGCCTTTTATGATAAAGGAGAACCCGATTGGCTGTTGCTTTATGCCTGGAGATTACAATTGGATGAATGTTTTTCTTTTCTTTTCCTCCTTTCAGCTCATTCACAGTTCTGGGGATTTAGCAAGTGTAGCAAGTGTGAAACTTTTGGAGCTTTACCATTCTCAGTAAACCCAAAAATAAAACTGTAGAAATAATATTACAAACAGTGTGTTTTAGCTTTCTAATTGTGTCTGCAGATGCACCATGACACAATGGAGGAAACTGTGCATTTGTGCATTTGGATGTGTGATTTTTACACTTGTCTCTTTTATGGAAGTGAGTGGACTGGTGTCACTTGGAAATTCTTCTGATATCTCATCTGGATCAGCAGAGAGAAACATCAGCACTAGTTCTCCTACTCAGAAACGCAGGAAAGGAGCCAAAAACATGAAAAGTGGCATGAACACAATTAAAATACAGATTGATTTAAAAGGGTGAGTGTGTTATTTATTCATACATTTTGAATATTGTACAGTGGATGCCCAAAAGTATGTGGACACTTCACATTGTACTTTTTGGGTAAATTGTAGCCTAGTAGAACTGGACTAGTAATCAGAAGGGTCAAGCCCCCTCACTGACAAGTTGCTGTAGTTGGGCCCTTGACCAAGGCCCTTATTCGCATATTGCTTTAGATTTGAAGGTACATCTTAAAGTAAATGATGCTCTTATAGATGTGCAAGGTGCCCATGCCATTGTGACAAATGCCCTTTATACCATGACAGACCTTGGATATTTATATTTTTCAGAAGTCCATTTTGAGTAAGCTTCAGCCACTTGAAGGGCCATATCCAAATGAATGATATGAAGGAAGGACCCAACCACTACAACTTGTAGAACTTCTAACATGTTGTTGATGAATGGCTTCCTCTGTGTATAACACAGTCTGATTAATTAGTAATGGTTCGTTGTAAATATTCCCTAGATGAAGAATGCCATTTTAATGTATTATTGGTTTTCAGCCTTGTCAGTCCTTCTCTCACTCTGTTCCAGTGTTTTGGCTTGTTTTAAAGATACAGGATGGATGTTGGGGTATGCACATGCTCAGTAATGCTCAGTTTACTTGTATCTAGTTGTAAATTTTACTTCCAGCAGCAGCTCTCCTCACTATGCATCTTTTTTAAACACTTTAGAGCAAAAAGATGTCAAGGAAGCAATTTCCTTCAGAGCTGTTAAGATCATTGCAAACTGACTGCTGTGTAAATATTAGCAAGCTAATGTAAACCCAGCGGTTGGGTGACAAATCAGGTCCTAATAAAACGATTCAGTTTCATCCCAAACTCGGGAGCACCCAGACCTAATTTTCACATAGCTCTAGTTTCAATCCCCTGTGACTGTCAACAGGAGTGCCAACAACTAATTTAATAGACCTTTTCCTAACCTGTTCTTCTCTTTATACTGTGATGCTGGGCTGGATATGCTTTGGTTGTCCACTCCCACAGATGCCAGTATTCTTTTTTCTGAGAACTAGGAATTTCAGGCCCTGGACTGGACAGAGGTTCTGTGAGTTTTTTTTCCAAAGCGGAACCAGTGTTTTATACAAACTAGTATTAGTCTTTGATTAGTTTTTTCTTTCTTTACTCTATTAGGGTTGTTCACTAAAATTCACTTCTCAAGTACAAGAGACCTAACCTGTAGCTGAGAAAAAAGAAGAGGAAAATAATCCATCTCTTTCCTGTTTTGTCATTGTAATAATGGTTGCCTAGTTTATATTGGTATAAATACATGTTATACCCTATTTTCTGTGCTGTTAGACCCCATGCTATTCCAGTATAAATAATGTAATTTATACTTGTATTTGTATTTTACTTTATTTGAGAAGAGTTTTAAATAGATGTAAATATCCTTCATGTCATAGAGGGCATTCCAAGTCCTTAAACATGTATATTAGCTCTCTCTCTCTCTCTCTCTGAGGTATTATCCATGCACTTGATTTAGTTCAAAGGTCACTTCTCACAATAAAACCATCACACTGTCAGTAATCAGTAAATCCCCAGCCAGTAAATTCTCTAGTTCATGTGTAGTGTGTGGAAAGCGCTTATTTTGTTCCTGTTTGATCTAGGGTTAGCATGCTAATTGTTTTTTCTTCCAGAAAGTCACTGGATAAACAGAAAGAGACGAGAGGTGTGGACTGCACCCCTGTTTACTCACTAGGGGAAAAACGCCAAATATGTGGGCTTTGAATAGCTGGAGGCCCCTCATTATTATTCATTACTTCTTATCCTCTTACTGAACTCCGAAAGGGTGCGAGAGTTCAGCCCGGTTGTTAATCTCCAACCTTTACATGACTTTATACGTTTAACCTATTACAGGGGGTTTTCAAGAACTTTCTGCATTTTTGAAATCTGCATTTATTAATAATAATAAAAAAAACCACTTTTCTACATATCATCTTTTCCAGCACCGTATTATTTTAATAACATCAGTAAAACCTTTTTGGTTAAGTGTGTAGCCACTGATGCTCTGCTGCTTTCACAGCATCATAAAATGGAAATCTTCTTTATCGTAACACTTTTTACCTTTTATACACTTTGTAAAATACCTTTATTGTTTTACTTGTTGTGTGTACCTGAACCAAAATACATTTCTTGTAATTCTGATTCTGAACATCCCAAAAGGTGGAACTAAATCCAGAGTAGAAGCTCTCTAAGACATGAGTGATAAAAGTGCGTAGACTTTTTCAATCCCATACAAATACAGGTTACAGTACAAGGACATTCTTCTTTCACATATCTCAGCTTCTTTGGAAGCTAGGGTCAGAGCGCAGGGTCAGCCAGTGCACTGTGGCTCTAAAGCGGGTTTAGGACCTTGCGCAAGGACCCAAAAAGGGATGAATGGCAAAACCCTCAGCCTTTCAATTGATAGAACAAAGCTCAACCCACTACATAAGTGAGAAACTGCAGCAGCCTGTTTCAACCCCATTTGTGGTTGGTCTTTCATTTATGTCAGAAAAAAGCTGATTAGACTTTATTACAGGAATCTTGTGTTTCTTCCAGGCCGAACGTCTGTGGTAAGCGATGTTGCTCTGGATGGTCAGTTCATCTCAGGACAAAACAATGCACAAAATGTGAGTAACTTTTCTATTTATTTATGCATTTTTCCTTTTCCCACTTGCATTCAAGGAGCGTTTAGTGCTTGTGGAACTCTTTTCACCCATGCTCGTTTGTTAACAAGGTTTCTTGCAGGGTTTGAAAAACATACCCACTTAGTCTGGTCATTTTTACCCACCTAGCTGACAATATTGGTCAATTCTTTTGTCAGATTTTGTCTGCTGCTGGCAATGCTAACTGTGCCCGCTGGGTGGCGCCAAGCCGACTAATACCAAACATTTCAACATTAATTACTACAAACAGCGTACATTCAGGGGTCATTACGTATAATGTGTGTGTATTTGCTGGTCATTTTATGACCTACATCACTACATCTACCATATATATTTACCATATGGAGGAATATAATTTATAATGTATGAGTTGCTCTGTGAGCTGCTCAGTGGTTAAGTGGGGTGTCGTCTCATGGCCTGGTTCGAACCCCAGGTGGTATGGTACAGGTTCTTTCTGTGTGGAGTTGGCATGGTCTCCACGTGAGTTTCCTGTCTGGACTCCGGTTTCCAAAAACATGCACAGGATAATTGGAGACACTGAATTGTCCTATAGCTCTGTCTGTGTGTGTGTGTGTGTGTGTTGTGTGTGTGTGTGTGTGTGCCTGCCCTGAGATGGACTGGCGCCCTGTCCAGGGTTTGCCTTGCACTCACTAAACCTGAGTGAGTTGCTTTCTGTACACACTCTCACACTCTCGCTCCATTAATAAATCGGGACCCTTATCAGACCCTAATTCAAATCAATAAGGTTAGGGTGGATGATCACACCCTTCTATTGACTTCATATAAACACACCCAGCATGACCAAGATATCAAAACATGTTCACATGTGGCTCTTAAGTGTAGATGGTCTATGTCATGTACAGTTGTTGCTTAGTATTAAAAAAAAAAATTACTCACAAGCCTAAATTACTCACATGATCTTTCTGTGTTCTCCTCAGCGAGGTGCTCTCCTCACTGCTCTAACAGAGGTTCATGTAAGAAGCAGAGCAGCTGTCCATGTCGTTCACATCAGTGTAAAGAAAACCGAACCACTGCTTCACCTGATCCGACCCCAACAGCTATGATCACGATACCAACCACATCAACACCCACAACTATCACCACTCATGAGCCAGCCACATCAGCTTCGGATCTAAATTCCAACCATTTACAGAAATATTCTTTACTCTGGCATCTTCAGAGGTGAGACACATCCTGAAGTATCCCTTGATCCTTTTTAAAATCACTATAGCATCTATTCTAACATGATTGGAAAAGTCTAATGTGAGTAAACATGGGTCGTGGCCCCTTGTCCTCTTGTCCGGGACCGTGTTTTTACCTTGTGTTTTGTGTCAAGCTCATCAATGTGACTTAGAAGCCACCGTAACCTTGACCAGGATAAATCAGTACATCAATATGAGTGAATGTTGAGAGTAATCTGGACAGATCTCTACTGAATTGAAAGGGTGTGTTACTGAAGTGTGTCAGCAGAAGGCACTCTCAAACTGTACAATAAGTTTCACCTTTGCTAAACAGAAGAGTTGGATTTTAAAGTTACATTACACTAGACAGAATTGTTTGGTATACTGTAACTCATACTCAGAAGTAACCAGAAAAAAACTAAAAGATTTTTTAGAACAGAATGTACTGAACTTCCTCAACAAACACACGTTTACTGAGTCAAATTTGCTTTGTTTTATTGTGAAATGAAGGCAGTATCAGTCACGTATCTTGGTTATCCTGGTCTGCCAATCATAGTCAATCACTTCAAGAATGTTGATTTGTCATTTCTACAACGCTGTTGGGGAAGCACCCTGAAAACTCTAAAACACAGTTTTAAACATACACAACACATTTCTTTTTGTTAACAGATAAATAAATGTTCTTTTTGCTCAGTTAAATTAAATTAAAATGAGCAGGCGCTATGTGTGTGTAGGGGTGGGGTGGTTTGATAATAAGTGTGTAAGTGTTCAGATGAATGCACCAAGGAGATTCAAACCAGGGTCACGAAGGGGTGTTGGAGCCTATCTCATCTTTCCAATGGGATCAAGGCACACATAAACGTACATAAACGTACACACACCCACATAAATAAACCTATACACCTATAGGTCACTTTGCTGCCTCACTAATTGCGCTATTTGTTTTTTAATATCATTGTAATTACATAGTAATAAATATCTAATAAATTTACACTGCTTTACACCCAGTGTATATGGGTGGCAACAGAAACACAGTACGATCAGGACTAAGCTGTTAGTGAAAGTAAATATCAAATATAACATCTTAATTCAAACCTTTAACTCCTTTAAAGTTTCTTGTCTAGGTCAGTGTATGAACAAAGCAAACTATCAGTTATAATGCTAATCAGGTAGCTGTAAACTTCCATTGTCTGTAATCCACATAAGATCTAATACAAAAGTGCATGATGGAGGTTCCACCTTTACATGCATTTTTGCTGACTATCGGATTTCATCTTCATTGGTACTGGATTGTTTGAAGTCCACATCGTGTCTGAAGTCCTGCCAGCTGCACTCAGATGACACGAACTCAATATAAAAGATGGAACCTAATTATCTTGTGTTATATCTGGAAATGCATTCTTTGTTTGAACCTGAGCTCACAGGTTTAGTTTTGTATATTTTGGATGATATTAAGGAATTTCAGATTTCACGTTGCCCCTTTGATACTCAAAATCCTCATCTTGTGTTATCTGGCTTTGTAAGTGTCCTGTAATACTTTCATTGTACAAGCCAAAGGTCTGAATGTGTTACTGTGGAATGTTCTTCATTAAAGACTGTATATATAAATACGCTAGATTTAAATTAAATCCAAACCTTAGTGTCCATGCTTACACAATCATGTTTTTCTGTCTTGCCATTTATGGTCCCCAGAGGGGGCATGGAGGCTCAGATGATTTATGTATCGGTTCCTTTTAACCTACAATTGCTCATTTTGAATTTAGCTGAAAATGTTACTGTTTATCCCAGTTTCTCTATCAGAGAGTTGCCAGATCTCTTTGTTTGCATCCTGCTTTTGTTTTTACTTGTGCTCCAGGGTCAATCCAGTGTAATTTTCCACTAATGCATGATCCTGGCACTGTGTACCCATTAGCCTGCATTGGATAAGTGAGCTTCTTTCCGAAGCGGGCCTCATGTTTAGACCCATGCTGAGTTTCGTGGGGTGGCAGCTCTTATAGTTCATTGTTATCCCCCTATTGTTCTGGGTTGTCTTTCTGTCATCTGTTTTTCTGAGATCTTGGTTGTTGCAGGCACTCTGGGAAATTTTATTTTGACAGTTTTTATTTCTACTCTTTTCTTTCCACTTTTACCTATGTCATTTTGTATTTTGTTTTCATTATTTTGGCCAACACATTTATTTTTCTGTTACATGTTTTTTTCTGGCCTCTGAGTTCTACCTTCAGACTGGTTTCCATCTAAATCTTGTTGGTACAGTGTTACATACATCTGGTGACTCTGTAACGCTGCGGGTCACACCTTGTCATACGTGTGGATGTGACATAAGAGAAACCAAGTCATCAATCAACTGCACCTCCATGCTGCCTCTGGTGATAAATAACTGGAAGGCAGATGGACATAATTCTGCAACTATAAATTAGACGAATATAAATTCTGAGCTAGGACTTCTGCTCTGTCTCCCTGAAAGCTTTTCACTAGATTTTGGGTCACTGTATTTCCACAAATGCATTAGTAAGGTGATGGAGATAAATTCTGGAACGATGTTGCAACTTTTTAACAACAGAATTAACTGTTATATGCCAACAATTTCCACAAATGAATATAAACCAACACACTTTTCATCATCAGCCCAGTTAAAGAGCAGCATTTTCATCAAGCAATTATTTCACAACACCAACCGTCATCTTTAAAACACACCAAATAAGTCACCTCCATTCTGTCTCAGGGAGTTCCAGTAACCTCCAGCAAACACGATTACTAGAACTTATGAGACATAAGTAGCGAAAAACATCTCAAAACCTTGAAAAAGTCTGGTGAATGATCAGTCAGCTGGAGTAAAATCATCTCAGCGTATCTCGGCAGAATTTGTCCAGTATCATTTTGTTCATTTTGTTGGGGCTCAGTGAAAAATCCAGATGTGCTGCAGGGGTGTATGCCTGGTCCGAGCCAGATGTCTTAGGTCATGCTCACTTCACAGAGGGGCTCTTCTATAAAACATGTCGTGTGTTTCTGTAATCCACGACTCTGCGGATGGCTTTACTTATGAGTCTTTCAGGATTTTACCTGAGATTCGTTTATACTCAGACCTCAGACGTCAAAAAGTTGACTTTAAACCAAAAGACTTGATTTTCTTCTGGTGACGTGGGTTTATTTACTGTGCAGGTTCAGACCTGATGTCATGCTCCGTCCTATGTGTTTAGATTGTCTTAGCTCATATTTACTCTGTGAGTAATGTTAGAGACTGACAGCGTTCAGCTCTATTCCACTGCAATTTGAAACGGAAACTTCATCTTTGTCCATGTCCGCCAGGCTAAAAGAATCTTAATATAATATAAAACATTATTCTAAATTAGTGGATTTATTACAAGATATTTTTTATCATTTGACATTTATTAAAAATAGCTTTTCTCATGACTGATCACATTATACCACAATCATTACAAGCACTTAGTAGGTGATTTAGATTTACTGCTCCGTTTCCAGACCCTTCTCGTGATAATGGATGTGTTCTGTGTGCTGTGTTGACTCTAGTCTGAAGGAGGCCCGGGCGGTGCTGATGAGGAAATCTCTGGCCACAGCAGTAGGAGGGAAAAAGATTGCTAACATTCTCCTAAAATATTTGGAAGCAGAGAGAAACAAATCGCACCTCTTTAACTACAGTGAGGAACAGACCAGCACCAAGAGCTTCCACAGCCAACACGGCCAGTACACACTCGTCTACTCACCAGGTCAGCGTTCAGTCCTCAACACTAACTAATGTTCAGTGCATTGTCCCCAATCCAGCTGTGTCCAGTCAATTAACAAATACAAAACATAATGCACATTTTCATTCTTTATAATAGGGAGATTTTTCATTATAATGATGTCTTTTATGCTGACTTGATTAAGACATCCTCAAAGCAACCCACAACCACCCACATTCTCTATTAAATCACAAAACAACATTCATCATCAGTCAATATGCACTCTTTATTAATTTTCAATAAAACCACTAATTACCAACAATAATTTGGGTTGTGAGCTCCATATATGTGTGTTCACTAATGGTGTTTAACCTCTCAGTGTTTGTGTTTTTCTGTGATGTCATGTTAGTGTAGCTGGTGTAAAGTATCATGGCATTTACAAACAAAGCCTTGAAGGAAAAATTGTGTTAATAATTTGGCCCCTTGGTGGTTTTTGAAACTCCTGGACTCAGATAAGGTTATCGCTGTGGAGTGGTGTGTACCCAGATAGCATTGTAGCAGATTCCTGCCATTGTTTAACTTGGCTCTCAGGGTGGAGGTGCAGTAATGAGATGAATGAGTTTTGGAAATATGCAAGTCTTCTCTGGGATGTTTAGTTTAGTTGAGTGCTATATTCTGGATGTGATGTAATAATATGACCTAATGGCATGCTGAAGTGAAGCTTTGTTGGTTATGCACTGGTCCTGATGATCTGCCTGACTTGTTTTGCTGCCGATTCTATGTTTTGCTTTCTGAAAGATTCGATGTGAGAAGAACAACACTGAACTGTAGCTAAATACATAAATCTAACAATTGCAAATGAATACATTACAATTCTAGTTTGTGTGTGATTTCTATGGGTGGTGTGGCAGTGTCCTGCGTTCCCCCCTGGACTGAGCAGCTGACTGCAGGCATTTAATTGTTTCTACTGATTCTGTTTGAGTCTCGATTTTAATACATGTGATCTCATGTACTTTGATGTTAATGCACCAGGGGTGAGCTTGCCTCTTGCACTTTTTGTCTCTCTAGTCTTAACTTGGATTGTTTGTGTGTGTGTGTGTGTGTGCGTGCGTGTGTGTGTGCGTGTGTGTATATTTTAGTATTGTGCTTATTTAGTTATTAGATAATAAAGTTATTAATATCCAGCCTTTGTTTTGGGGGCTTTTCAACTTTAACATCATGCTGATCATTGCTCCAGAACTAGGGTTTATTCCCTTAAATTATAAGTTTTGAATATGTTTTATATAATTTTATGTTTATTGTTCACTAAACAACCATCTGTATGTAATTAGTCACAAAACAGATTAAATTCACTCAAAGAAAGAGTTGGAACATCAGATAATTGAAATCTCCAGTCTGTGGTAAATTAAGTCAAAGTTTCCACATTAGGTTTGCATTTGTAAATCCTTTGTACTACTTAGTTTCTTTCTCTACATGAAAAAAAAATCTAACTCTTTTCTTAGGGCATAAATATTAGGGTTCATTTTCTCAAATGATTCATTATTGTTATGTCATCACTCTGAATCCATTCTTTCAGGACAAAGGCTTTACTGTTTGGCCATTCAAGAGCCCAAATCTGAGCTGCTTTTACTACAGACAGTTTAGTAAATTTGCATTAGCTTGCTCCTGACTGTAGAAATAAGAATATATTAACCATCTAGTGCTGGAATGCGAGTTGCATTCACTTTGCTGGTCACAAAATCAACATGCATTATGGGAGATGAAGTTTTTGTACAATTTTACAGTGTATTCAAAGACACTCATTTTTCAAGCTCTCGCAGGCCACATAAAGTGACACAGCAAGCCTTAAGTTTGACACATGCACTACACCAGCCATCCCCATTCACACAAATACATTCAGATCCTGGACACGACACCAACATTTGGCATTAAAATTCTTTATTCAAAAACAGCTAAATATTAAACACAATAATTAAATATAAATAACCAAAAATGTTTTATCTCAAATAATTTCCACAACTGAGCTGCATTTGAGGACTAAAGTGTGTCAAAGAATTATGTACTGAAATCATTTACTCTAATAGCTCATTAAAATAAAGAAACCTCAAGGTAGTGCACACACACACACACACACGCACACACACGCACACACACGCACACACACACACACACACACACACACACCTCAGCTGAACTCACACACCTCAGTGTCCTTATTTCTTGTGAAATATACCATCACTGCCTGACGACAGTGGAACATTTAAGGTGAACTGAACTATACATTATCTACATAGAAACAGACGGCCCAGAAGAGCAGGATCCTCCCAGAGGTCATGTCCCAAATTTATTACCCGTTCAGATTTAGCTCTGCTGGGACCACAGGTGTGCGAGATAAATTATTTAAGGAAAGGAAACTTTTCAGGATACAGGGCGCTATAAATGCTTGACTTGCACAATTAATATAAAAGGCACCTATCAACCTCAAATTAAGAATATTTGTGGCAGTAAAAAACATTATCCTCACGTTTTCTATTAGGACTGCAGGCCACCAAGTCCAGTACCCTTTTCTTCCACAGTCATGCCTCAGCAGAGTGTGCAGCAGGTGGATTTGTATCATCTTGTTGAAAAATGCTGGACATCTTGTTGAAAAAAGATGACATTTAAGGTATCATGTGGCTTTAAGATCTCGGTGAACTTTTATGCAAACTCCTCACAGATAAAACCCAGACCCAGATCTGGAGATCACACCAGGGACCTTCTTGCTTTCAGGTGATAGTGCTACCCAATTATCCACTGTGCCACCCCATACATTCAACATTTAAATTTTATCCAATGTGACAATGTACTATGTACTATGTAAGCAATGAAGGGTTAAGGATGTTGCTCAAGGGCCCAACAGTTGAGGTCTTGAACCGGAAACCCTCTACTTACTGGTCCAGTACCTTATCCACTAGGCTACATCTGTCATAAGAGGGCACCTTTCTGGTCCTGTCATTAATAAACATGCAAATAATTTTGTCCCCTTATAAATGGCCGGGGGGCTCTTTGGTTGTTGAGGAGCCCCTCAAGCAGCTGATTATACCATGCTTGGCTATGCTGTGGATGTAAGTAAAAAAGACCCTTCCCAGTATGTACAACCCCCCTAGTCAAACTCACACAGGAATACACACACACACACACACACACACACTTTCAAACTGCTGACATCACTTACATGTACAGTGCCAACAAGATTCCAAATCTCTCTCTCCCACTTTCTCTCTTTTTCTCTTTCCTGCCTTGTTCACCGCCCATTCTGCTCCCATATGACGCCGAAGGTTCTCCTCATGTGTTGCAGTGTGTGAGTTCTAGTCCAGCATGTCATGGATCTGATCCTCACCTCACACTTGATTTGGAACACAGCCCGAAGTGTGCTTCTTTCCATTACAGGAATCAGTTATCTTCCAACAGCTTGCAGTTTGTTTTGTTTTCGTTAGAGACGCTCACATCTGTACACACACTCATGCACAGAGGTGTGTGTCGGGCAGAGGGTCTGACGGATTTTATTTTGGTTTTTGGCTCCTGCAGGACAGAACGCAGACACGGGGAAGCAGAAGGGGTGCATGGACTTCACCTCTTGGCTCTAGCTTGCTCAGAGAGTGTGTGTGTGTGTGTGTGTGTGTGTGTGTGTGTGTGTGTGAAGGATGTGTCGGGTACTGATCACGCTGCTGTGTTGTGTGTCGGCACTGTTGTGTGTGTGTTTAGCTGCCGAGAAGATTAAAGTGCTCTTCACGCCGACCGTCTGCAGGCTGCGCTGCACCGCCGGCCGCTGCACCAACTACTGCGAGAGGGGAAACATCTCCACCATCTACAGTAACGAGGAGCACGCACAGACCCACACACAGACCTCTGGCTTCAGAGTGTGTGAGTACACACACACACACACACACACTTCGATCTCAGATCTGCACACACACTCACATGAACATTCTTGTGTGTAAGTAAACACACATCCTAAGCTGAACAAAACACACACAGAAGTCTGCTTCCAGCTACACACACACACACACACACACACAGACCACTGTATATTAAGGGGTGGAAAGAGCTGATGCTTGGAGTTAGAAGGTGGTACGACTCAAACCTGAGAGATGTTTGCTAAGGATGATAATAGTAAAGTATAACCCAGTTCTATTCTGTTATAAGTAAAGAATAATTGATATAAACCCTTCAGTTAGAAAACATAATAATGTATTTTTAAGGAGGGTAAAGGGTACCAATGTTTTTAGTCACATCTGTATGTGATGTTGATGAGATCATTTCCTTCATACAGGGAGGGGTTAGGGGGTCTTTGAGGGATGTTGTGTATTTTAGAGAATCAAATTTACGCTCCGGTACTGTCTTTTTATGCTGGAATTGAAGAAACAAAGTCTGTGTGTGTGTGTCTGTGTGTAGGGGGTAGCTAAATTAAAGCCACATGCTGAAAGTAGAAGAGATAAAACACACACACACACACACACACACACACAGAGCATTCAGACATATTTAAGACATTATCACTTATTATATAACGAGCAAAGGTTTCTCCCCTCCGTAGTTTTATAGAAATAGATTTCTAAGTAGCACTGCTGTTTACCCAAATCTGTAGAAAATAATCCAAGTATCAGAACTATGTGAACTCTTTTCAAAAAGATTTTCATCACTTTCTACACTGGAACCTTCCACCTTCTTTGCAGTTAAGGACTAGTAAGCAGAATCCCCACATGTCCCGGCTTTTCAATGAGTGGTACTAGGTCAGACACACACACACACACACACACACATCCACCTTTAAGGCGTCTTCCGTGTCTCCAGTGAACCTGACTGCATAGTGTTGTTGGACACACAGACACGGGGAAAACATGAAAGGACCCGGAACGCCCAGGCTGGGGATCGAACCCAGAACCTTTGAAATTCACACACATGAATCATATTAGGGAATTAAATTACACTCACACAATCAGATTTACTATCTGATGCAAAAGTTTGGACGCACAAACATTAAATGTCGTGGATTGTTAAAGTAAGAATATGTGAATTCATTCTTTACAGGGGACAAAGCCCTTCATATTTAGCACAAAATGAAGTCATGTACCCAATTCACCATGGCTGATGTAATATTCTGTTTCATCCCTCCAGTGAGGTAAAACAGAACGTTATTACAGCTTGTGCACTGGAGCGACGTGGGGTTTTCAGTTTCTTGCCTGTAACAAATTTGCTTTTACTTCAGGATTCAGCAAAACGTGGAACTTTACCAGCAGTGTCCCAACGTTTGCATAAGACTATAAATCGATGTGTTTGATGAAAAAAAGGTTTGAAATAAAACCACATGCTGTCAGAATCAAACCAAACTTCTTCATGAAATGATCTGAGTGCTCATCTAATGAATGCAGCTTTCAGTTTACATTAATATTCAAGCGGTATATTATTCATGTGGATCATTGTTAGTACTGCCAGGACCTGAATATGGTCTCTGTCCTCTTTATTTACCCTGTCAGGACCTGCAGCATGAAGTTGGTGTTCTGGAACAGACTTGATTTTTGTTGAAAGCAATGCAGTGGGGAGAAAATTCCCAAAAATTATATTACCCTTATTTATTCATTCCAAATTTAATCTCAGTCCAGAATCGTTGCAGTTGTAGCTTAGTGGTAAGGTCCAAGACAAGTAATCGAATGGTCATGGGTCCAGCCAATTAGGATAAGGGGTTAAAGAAAATGAACTGAAATGAACTGAACTTTGTATAAAACCATCTGTTAAATGCTGAAAATGTAAATATTTTATTATTCTGTCCAATTACCACTTATCTTATTAAAATAACACCACATAAACCAAATATGGTGATGTTGATAATGTCCGAGCCTTGTTTCTGGTGGACCATTGTCATTCCAGTCATCTAACTCTACAAAAGAACAGAATGAATAAAAACATTTGCTGATGCTAACTACCATCTTTGTCGTTTCTTCCCAGTTGTGTGTCCTTTGCTGTGTAAGAATGGAGGCATGTGTGTTCAGAAGGATCGGTGTCTCTGTCCTCCAAAGTTCACAGGAAAGTTCTGCCACATTCCGGTTTCATCCTCTAGCAGTGATATTGAGAAGTCGCCATCAAGCGATGAGGCTTTACCCGATCAGGGACTCATGCAGTCGGAGTACATCCTTCCTCTACAGAACCCACAGCTCAACCACACCCATGGTAAGATGACTGAGAGCAGTAGTTGCTCAGAGATTGGGGTATTTGTTCATTGGTCTGATTTGTTCATTGGTCTAAAGATTGTATTGTGAACCCAGTATCGTATCGCATCGTGAGTGTATCATTACATTCCTATTCAGACCTTCAGCTATGAGTAGTAATAGGTTCTGTGCAGGTGAAAATATGTAGTACGTACTGCACACCTGTCGGAGGGGGTGTGTGGAATTCTCACTCAGTGTAGATCAGCACCCGTAGAGAAGAAGCACAATGCAATTGGGTAAAATTAGATGTAGTCAATTGTGAGAAAAAGAGGAGAAATTCCTAAAAACATTTTGAAGAGTGTTGGAGCTGATCACTGTAGTTTGGGAGCAGTAACCTCAACAAGTACAGTTTCGTAACAACCTGGATCATAAACAAATCTCTCTGTGTCTCTTTCTCACTCATAACAAAGTCCACATGCTGAAACTGAGCAGAGAGAGCAAACCACCCGACTCAGTAGAGTGAGGAACCTGAAGAAGTGATTCTTTAGTGCTGGGATTAACCTGGCTGTGCTGTTTACTGCTCACACTGATCCATCGTCTTATCATTTCAGTCATCTGTATGGACAATCCTAACGCTAATGGAGCCCCGCCCTTCTCCTCCCATGTTCAAAGATCTTGTTTATATCAAAATCTTGCACAGCCAGGTCTATCTCCCTAATGGAAGTGCTTGTGCATGTGTGTGTGTGTGTGTGTGTGTGTGTGTGTGTGTGTTCAGGTTCTCCCATGGTTACAGTTCGAGTCCATCACCCTCCTGAAGCCTCAGTGAAGGTCCACCAGGTTCTGAAGGTCACGTCAGGGTCAAGCTCAGAATCAATCACCCGGTCTTCAGGACTCCCAGGATCCCGCGGTCACAGTACTTATAGAGACATGCCGCTGAACGACAGGGCAGAGGCTCCGCCCCCTCGAATCCTAGCCCAGACAATCAGAGGAGACGGGGCTTACACCGAGGCATCTGGGTTCAAGTACTGCTTCAGAGAAGTTCGTGATGGACAGGTGTGAGACCCTCAGCAACCACACACACACACACACACACACACGACAAATACATCAGCAATACATTACAGCCTACAATCTCAACATTTTCCTTAAACTCGCAGAACCAACTGATTTTAAGTTTCAAGATTTCTATGTAGCTTCACCTTGAGTGGTTGTAAGTACTGAATGATTGGTATGTTCTCCTCTCACAGTGCAGCTCTCCAATGCCAGGTCTGCGAAGTCAGGAAGCCTGCTGCAAGGTTGACGGTGTAGCCTGGGGACTAAACGACTGCACACTCTGTCCTTCAGGATCAGGTACACACACACGGCCAGATCGAACTCTGATCTGACCTCGGTGCCGTTTTATGGTGCTGCATGTCGAGTGACATTATTATGACCACTTCCCACTTTCAAACAATGTGGCTCATGAAGGAGGTCACGTTTTGTGAGCTGGTTTGGTGGGTGGATAAGGTGAGACTCCTTATTGATTTGCAGATCCCTTACAACCATACATGCTGATTCTATTTCCTTGGCCGGATGGGATCTTCCTACATGACTAGAAATATCCCACATTGGTTGGAAGATCATGTCCTTGAACCCAGTTGAGTGTGTGTGGGATCACCATGATGGTCGTGTTGACTTTGTGACTTAGTGATGACCTCTTCTACATATTCACCTGGTGGCCATAATAATGTGACTCGACAGTCATTTACAGCACTCTGCTTTACACACAGTAGAATTTTACCCAGTCCATGCAGAGAAACACACATATACACACCAGTGAACACTAGGGGGCAGTGAGAACATGGTAGGTAGGTAGGTAGGCAGACCTAGCCATGACACCCGGTGGAGCGTTCAGAGCTCTTCTGTGATGACATGTTCAATTTGGGAATCGAACCAGCAACCTTCTGATCTCAGTTCTCTGAACGTCTCAACATTATGAATGTGAGATGTGCTATGCCTACGTGAGCGGCTTTGATGTCTGTCTAACAGCAACATTATTTTTTATTGACCTCCATAGTGCTGAAGACCAGATATCATTGAGTAATATCTCCTCCAGCGTGGTTACTCTTGGCTCTGTTTATCATGCAGCCATGATGTGAGCGCTCTGGAAACAGCTGTTTTTCCTCCTACAGTTATCCAAACATTTTAAAAGAATGTTTCCTTCATCCAGATTTAAGAACAATTCCTCGCTCATAACATCCAGAGTCTCTGCGCCCATCTTCAGCCTTTCTCAAGACGTTACATGTTCTGTATGAACATTTATTTAATATTCAAATTCTATGTCTCACATTTACGTGTATCAAATCAGACTGTACAAAACATTTTGAAAGTGAGGCTTTAGTTTTTTTAGTGCAAATGATACACATTAGTGTTGCAGGGACGTGTTGCCAGGTCCACAGTTTTCATGCTGAGCAAAGAGTAACGAATTACGTTTACTCCCGTTATTGTAACTGAGGAGTTTTTTATAACCTGTAATTTTACTTTATCTGAAGTTTTGTTGTAATATTTGAAATTCACTACATTTTAAATAATATACATTAAGGAGGACAAAAATGCCTCTTGGAAAATGCTGCAGTGAATAGGGTTGCCAGATTGGGTGTTTTTTATGCATTTTTTAGATTTTTTCAAGGGTTTTTGCTTGAAAACCACTGTAATCACTGTATACTGCAAACTGGTTTGGTAATTTGATACATTTCATATTACAGAATACTTTTTATGATTTACTCATTGTTAAATGGATTACTTTAAAATAAACAATTAGTAACATAAATTATTAGACTCAAATTTAACACTACTGCTTCATTCCTGGGTTTGAAAAGACGTAATGCCTGGGGCTGGCTGATGCCCCTCAATAGATTGGTGTCCTGTCAGGGATGTGTGGCTGCATTGTGTCTAGTGATTCTGAGAAAACTGGACCCACCATGACACCAGTCGAGTTAATTTATATATTTAGTGTTTTTTACAATATATATTGTCACAAAGCCGCTTTGGGACCATTTAGGACCACCAGACCAAAAACCTCCTGTTGAGCAAGCTGAGGGAGACCATGGCATGGAACAAACTCCCTACTTTGAGAGGAACTAGACTCAGCAGTGGCCCATGTTTCTTGGAACTTACCAGGATAAAGCAGTCTTAGTATTGTATTACACAATGAATTCAAATAAACTCTTATATTATTGGTTCCACAGGAAGCAGTGGAAGGGTAGAGGGAAGCTGTCCGAAAGGATTTGAGAGGGTGAATGGTAATCAGTGTGTGGGTACGTACACTCATCACATCATTATAATGAATTAAAGTGTCTGTTAGAGTGTTCCAGTAACAGTACAGCATATCAGTTTGGTGTTGTACCAGGGGGGCATGAGTGGAAGCAACATGTAGACCTTGGTTCTGTTCACTTTCTGTGAAAATGTATGTCTGCCTTATATCGCCCTTAGCTGTTAATAAGTTGGTGCATTTCTGTGTGTTTGCAGTGTGTGCAGTGTGTATTCACTGTGTTTATATGTACACAGTGTGTTAAAAATGTATGTGCAGTGTGTTTAGGTCGTGTGTACAGTCTGTATAGTATGTAGTGTGTATGCAGTGTGTGGTTCTATTGTGTCTGTAGTATATATTGAATGTGTGTAGATATAAACAAGTGTGTGTGTGTGTGTGTATGTGTATGTGTGTGTGTGTGTGTGTGTGTGTGTGTGTGTGTGTGAACCTGTGTTGTGTGGATTTAAATGAGAGAGTGTGTGTGTGTGTGTGTGTGTGTGTGTGTAGATATAAATAATAGTGTGTGTGTGTGTGTGTATGTGATTTTTCTGTGTTGTGTAGATATAAATAAGTGTGTGTGTGTGTGTGTGTGTGTGTAGATATAAATGAATGTTTGCTGCCGGGTTTCTGTGAAAATGGGAAGTGTGTGAACACCCGTGGAAGCTACAGCTGTGCGTGTAATCCTGGCTTCTTACTGGACGCCTCACAGGGCATCTGTATCTGTAAGTACAGAGAGATGGTGACACACGGGCGTGGCTGCTGACTCACACAGCTACTGGTCAATCTTCTGGTCGAGGTCTCTTTGTACACTTGGATGTCTTGGAAGACTGACCACAAGCCAGCAGAAATGCTATTTTGACTAAATGGCCACAAATTCTCACAGACACACTCCATGTTCCAACAGCCCATTTCATCAAAAGAGCATTTTTATGGTGGAGAAAGTCTCAGTTCATGTTCCAGCTCATCCCAGAGCTGTTGGACAGAAGCTGAACTGGTTGGGACTGACCCAATAAGGTCCAGGCCGCTTTCTGGAGCCAACTGCTGGAGGGGGTGGGAGTGGAGGATTCATAGACAGATGCTCAGTTGGGAGCAGGGAATTGGCCATAATATTGTGACGGTGTGTCACATAAAATCCACAAAACATACGATTGAGCAGGGGTGTACAAACTTCTGCATGATGCTGTAAACACTCCAGACTGTAGGTCACATCGATCAGCTGTGTGATTCTCCTGCTGCGCCTTTCATCTGGAGATGCCGTGTACTCATGCTTTGCTGATGCCTGCTGCCCAGCGATCCCCTCCGTCTTCAGGTGTCTTCTGTCCCAGCCTGGCCTGTCGTTAGGGTTCGGTTTGTGCTCAGTTCATGTTCTTTGTGTGATGTGTACTTGTTGGCTGTGATTGTGGCTGTATAAATGTGTGTGTTTTTGTACAATTTATATGTGTGTGTGTTTTCTCACGCATGTGCTTGTGCTTGAGTTTATTTTTTCTTCTGAGATGTTGGTTGGGAAATGCTCTATTAATCCAATGTGTGACAAAGGCTGCGCTCACATGGACGTCCCTGAAGTCTGTTGAGAAGTTCACTCGGTTTCTTCAGTCAGGCATGTTGTTTTGAGCTCGTATAAAGTCCACAAGAAAGCCCTTAGTATAGATAGTATAGCATAGATACTCCATTAGTCCATTACTCTTTTTTGTTAGTTACCAACCCCACCAAACCTCCACTGCCTACATGCATGAACGTGCACTTTCTGCTAAATGAAGAATGAAGGAACGTTCATGTGGACGCAGCCCGATTCTGCATGTTGGATGAATGTTCTGCCGTGACTGTAAGTCATGGTTGGGATCTCTTCTGGACTCTTCGAGACTTGTGAAGAATGCTGCATGCTGGGTTCGATGTCCGTCCACACGAGACTTGTTTTGCATTCCCACCGTGTGATCTGATGTTATTCCCTCCACACAGCTCAGAAGGTGATCTCAGAGGAGAAGGATCAGTGTTTCCGTATCGTATCTCAGGGTTCCTGCTCGTTACCCATCCTGAAAAACATCACCAAGCAGATCTGCTGCTGCAGTCGGGTGGGCAAAGCCTGGGGCAGTAGGTGTGAGGCCTGCCCGCATTTTGGATTGGGTAAGTTCAGTTCATTTTATTTAACCACTTCTTTTGGAACTGGAACCTCTTCAACGGGTGCGAGGCGCATGGTAACACTATCGACGGGGTGCCAGTCCATAAGAGGTACATACAGGATAATTCAGTGTGTCAGATCAACCTAGTGGCATGTCTTTATACTGTGGGAGGAAACCGGAGTACCCGGAGGAAACCCACGCAGACGCAGGGAGAACATGCCAACTCGACTCAGAACGGACACAAACCACTCCACCTGTGATTCATTCTGAATTTGATCAATTTTCAAAACTCTTTTTTTTTGTTTTGTTGTTTTTTGTGGGTTTTGTGTTGGGATAAGATTGAAAAAAGTCTCTAAGCCGTTCTCACTGCTGGTTTTATTTTGTTTGTATTGTATACATTTCTGTATTTTTTATCTCAATAAAAAAAATATATAAAAAAACATATTCTACAAAAGTCTGCTTTCATTTCCTCCTCCTGAACTCCTCACTTGTGTTCCTACAGCAGAATTTAAGGAGATCTGTCCTGCCGGTCCAGGCTACCACTACTCCCCCAACACCCTCAGACTACAGCAGCGTGTAGCAGAACCGAACACCTCGCTGGGTTCAGAATCCAACCACACCGTCTCTGCAGTCAGAACGTCCGACACGTCTGTCTCAACACGACGACACGAACCCCCAAAGAACCGGACCCATACCGGAGCACAAGCTACCACCGTCAGACAGAACGTCCAGATCCAGCATCCGACCACGCCCGGTCGAATCTCTGACCTACTCATCCTCCAAAACAAACCCCAGCCCAGTCAGAACAGAAAATCTGGAATCACTGCGGCGTCCACCAACCAGCCAATCAGAGAGCAGCCTTGTAAGTATTCATGTAATTTTCAAAAATTGCATTAAAAAACGTTCTTGTGTGGACCAAAATAAGGTTAATGAAGCAGAAATTACAGCAGCATCAGTGTAAATGAAGTAAAAGTTCCTATGCAAGGAATAATAATAATGTTACTATTTTAACGGCATGTTTTACACTTTTGGTTCCATTTATGACAGACTCACACTTATTCATTACTCAACGTTCATCATTACACTAATTTAACACCGACATGGAATTTGGTTTCTCCTGAGCCCCGGAGTAAACCCACACAGACACAGGGAGGACCCAGACCGACCCACCTGGGAATTCATGC
>JAYDZG010000009.1:2200992-2216042 GCA_034509265.1 Microcambeva bendego | reverse complement strand
AAGAAACCTTTTTAGCGGTTTAGCAGTAGCTCATACCATCACTGTAATTCTAATGTAAGTCTATTTATTTAGCTATAATGCTTTTGTCTTTTTCGACCTTGTAGTTTATTGGTGTTTTGTTGAAAACAGCAATTTAGAAATCAGTATGTTTGTATTGTGATTTGATTGCTCGTTACTGATTATTATCAACTACTGCACAGCTGCTGATTTATCTGTACCCATATAAATAGGGTTAGTTTGGTTTATACCAAACTGTACCAAAAGCACAGGGTCTGTGGTCACTTTATGGTGAAATAACGTGTGTTCAGATAGTCAGATGAAATACAATAACCACCATTAAATCAAAGCCATGGATAAGGAGTCCACAATCAAGTGATTTTTTTATCAAGTTTTATTTTAATATTGGTCACACACGTTGCACCACATAAGGATCAAGCGGCACAGTAGGTGGACAGAGGGTAGCAAAAAGCCCTGGGTTTGATCCCTATGTGGTGCAGCTAAATTATCTCCCAATCTAATTAACAGTATCCACCACTTCTGCTCTGGCTTTAAAGAGCCAGCTTTCCTCTGGTGTTGCAGGCTCACACTTAAATGAGACAAATGACTTTTAAACATCTACTTATGCATGAAAAGCATTTCACTTCCGGTTTTACCATATATGATTTTATATGTGACAAATAAAACTTGAAACCTGTATCTAACACCTTGAGCAGCCAGCAGAGGTCGCATTAGTGCTGTAATGATTTTTCTGTGTCCCCTGCTGTCTTGTTGAGCTTGACTTGTGTTGTATCTGTGCAGCTTGCATTTTATATTGGCGATCGCACCTATAATGCAGAAGATCTTACATGTTCTGTGTCTATGCAGGCTGTATAATGGTGGCCAGAGGACTGAAGCGTAAACTCCATAATGAGGTTGGAGCTGCTGTGTGCGAGAACCAGCTCCGGTCTGTGTTTGACATCTCCATAGATAAGTTCCAGCGTGACCGGGCTCTGGCGGAGCCGAGCTTGCTGCGCTCGGTCCTCATCACCAACACGCTCCGGCACGCCAAAACGCACATGGAGGCCTGTTGCGAAAACCAGAACCCTGCCAAAAAACCTCAGACCCATCAGGCCGCGCCATGTCTTCAGCAAGAGCGCGCCAATCCGGCTGGGTTTGACCCAGATGCCGAGGAGGACCCGACTGATGATTTCTCACTGTCCACGACCATCTCTGCTATCCTCCAGGATTTAGACACGGCTTTGGATTCCGCTTGCAGTTCGTCTGGACTTCAGCGGGTGCCGTTGGGCTCGGTGGAGAATCTTTCTGTGGACAGGACTTGCAGAATGAGCCCTGTAAAAATTCAGAACTGCTCCTTTAATCGGCCTGGTCCCCTGCAGGATATGGTGATCGATGAGCTCTTATTGGACGTGGACGCAGCGGTGCGGGAGGTCGAGACAAATGATCATGCATTCAGCTTCCCTGCTGAAGAACTGGTGAAATATTTACCTTACATGTGCACGACTTAAAAGAAACAGATTGAGCTTCTATGATCCAGTGTCCTCGGCCCATCAGAAAAGGACGCCTCATAACCCCATGTTTTTCAGCAAGCTTGTAGTCATGTCTTTTTCAGTTATGAAAGAACATCCATCTCAGTTAGAGATGGGATTTTTACTACAGTGTATGTAAAGCAGGTTTCTATAAGACGTTTAAGAATTGTTCTGTGAGAGAGTGATTGTCATCAGGAACACATCTGTACATTCTGACTCTGCAGTCCACCTAGGTACACCTCCTCAACGTTTGGAGAAAACAGGATTTGTTGGACTGGTCACCCTTCTTCATCGTGCCTTGACCATTGTCTGTGGTGTCTGAGATGGACCGGTAGTAACCTGGTTACTGGCTACCCCAGTTTGATCCCCAGTAGCTCTTCTGTCGTTTCGTACAGGATTCCACAGACATCATGATATTTGCCGTCAATGAGCCTTGGTGGCCCATCAACCCTTTGGCGGTTGGTCGCTCGTCCTTCCTCAGAACACTGTGAGTGACAACCTTGCCAGTTGGTTGGTACTTTAACCCAGTTGTCTGATCATAATGATCTGGTCCTTATCAAAGTCTCTCAGGTCTTCATGTGGGAATTATGAGGAACCACTATCTGCCCAAATATTGAACCGATCCGTCACGGTCATGTGTACCAGTGCTACAGAACAGACATTACTGAGGGACGGTTTTAATGTTTCGGCTCATTTGTGTATGATTATTGTTATATATATATATTCGAATTACAGGATTTCTGCATTCAGAATGTAGAAATTCAGGTGCTACAGTTTGTTGGAACTAAATTTGATTAACAGGATGTTCAGGATTTCCATTGCCAGGTAGAAATGATCAGATATCACTAATGGAACTGCACGGTGTGTGTAAAGCAATGCGTGTGTAGTTCAGCAGTTAAGGTCATCGTAAGGTTCCTGCTTCAGGATACACCACTGACAAATTGACATTGTTGGGCCCTTGAGCAAGGCCCTTAACCTGCAATTGCTCAGACAATATACTGTCACAGTACTGTAAGTCACTTTATTGAAGTGTTACTGACCTGATTTGCCATGTAGATTTCCATTCAGATGCTTACAGCAGTAGGATTAGATCGTTCAGGATGTCCACACCAGGAGTGAGATGGAAAGGAAACCCAGACGCCTGAACAGAAACTTGTGGTGCATCAGAAGCTCATAAATGGTTTCATAGATATTATGAAAATGTTACTAATAGACATTCAATTCTACAAGCACTGAGGTTTTATGTGTTTTTTCCCCACCTTAACATGCCATCACAACCTTTTCCTTCCTAGCTAGAGCTTCTAGCAAAGGCACAAGTTGTATTGTCGTTACTATTGTTTTGCCAGTTAACAGTTTGAAATTCAACATTTTTGAACATTTTCTGTGTTTATTTTTACATTTCTCTGTATAAAGACTCTTTATAACGTGTTTATAATGAACTGCGTGGTTTATTAGTGTGATTGACGCCGTCAGTGATCACGCTGATCATGCGTTTACTACAGGACCTGATCTGTCTCTCGTCAACACTAAAGGTTTGAAACCTGTCTCGCATCTTCAAGTATTCAAATGTTTTAAAAATCAGATTCTGAATCAGTTAAAATGATTCAGTCCGGTAGCACTTAGGTGGCATGGCATGGGTAAATTACCCTACTCCACTAAAGCTGGAATTCAGGGTTCCAATCACTAGCGGTGCTATCGGTCATAAGCACATACATATTTATCCATGTCTGGGGATGGGCTGGTAGTGGTTGGATAGGTGCCCCATGATGGATTGGTGTTTTTCTGATAACCGTGATGGTCATGGTCCTGTGGATCTCCCCGAATGGTGTGTAAAAGTTTCTCGACTGAATTTCATTTGGGTTTAAGAATGAACTGTTTGCATTGGTCTGGAATCACTATGAAGTGTAATTTCAGTGGGTGTCGGTCCACTGATCACAATATATGTTTAAGTAATGTTTACACAGTTTAGACTTTCGTCTTACTAATGTATTAATATTATTAATAACGTTTTGTATGTTCGGTTTATTAAACCTGTACTCTGAATATTTATTCCCCTTTGGATCATGATTATTTAGTGTTCTTCTAGTTTTTAATTATAATGATGATTAAACCTACAGAGAACCTGAGGAATCAGGAAAGTTCTAGAAAACTGGACTCTGTGCTGATGTTTCTGTATTTGAATATGAATTAAATAAACATATCATTCTGCATTTGTAAATGATCTTGTATCTTAAATTATTAAGACTTTTTATTGACATGTTCCCTGCTGGATCGCCCTCTGTGAGAGCCACTTTAGGCACCTTAAACAATGACCCCTGTGGTCAACTCTTACTATAGCTGGTCTAGGCTTGTTGCTCAGGAGGGAAACCCCTGGAGAGATCTAAGACTTGCTGAAGGGATTCTTTTTTTTTTTCAATTTTATCTTTGCATTTTCTCCCAATTTAGTTTAGTCGGTTTTTCTTCCGCTGTTGGTGGATCCCTGCTTGCAGTTGAGGGTGTTCTGCAGCTCACTCGTCCGACAGACCTTGGCTTAGCGGAGGCTTTTTCACACATATGCACTCTGCCTCTCTATGTTTGGAGACCCCACCCACATAGTCTGGTCTTCCCACCCTAGCAAAACTGTCTGCTGCAAACACCACCAATTACACCCGCTAGATGGTGCCCGGCCTTCCTAGGACAAATCTCGAGTTTCGAACAATGTGGTTTGAGTCGATATGTTTAATCTCACAGGACATCTGGGACCTCTCGTGTGGAGCCGGACTGTGTTATTGTGGAGCGGACCGAGACGTCTGTGCTTCTTTACTCACACTATCAAAAACACTACAAGTTCACCTTTTAATGTGTCCTTCCTGAGGTCAGGAACATTAACACCGTATCCCATGATTCTCTCCTTGTGTTCAGGCCTCACAGCAACCTTTGGCCTCTTTTTGCCCAAATTGCAGAATAATTTCAGTTAATTGTTCAATGAGTGTGGGTGCCATGGTTTAAATGACTAAACTATAAATATAACAAAAAGTATTTTTTGCTCATATTATTTTATTTATAATTAGAACCATAAAACAGCATTACCATTATGTGCTACTACATTGCACACAGTTATTTTAGAACCTGATGCAAATACAATCAGTTTATCTTTTTTACTTGCTCTTATTTTTCGCCCTTTTGTTCCTGATTAAAAAAATTACAGGTTCACTAACCATCGAAAGTGCCTCTGGTACATCACATATGACATCTTCAATTCTAAAACACATTTTACCCTTTAGGATGCGGTCCAAATGAAAGGGACAGAAACCAAGACAACGCCCAAATATCTTTTACTTTTAAAGAAAAATCATTTTTTTAGGCATTTCCTCCCCATTCAAGCACGCCCAACTGATTGAGCAAAATGAAGTGTACATCCTGACCAATGCACACTTTCCCTGCCGGTGTCAATAGAGAGGCCCTATCCAGGTTTTAATACCACCCCTATATGAACAACAAGCCAATCATCCATGTGGTCACTCATTCTAGCCACCTGGCAGAACTGAGACTCGATATAGGATGTATTCAAGCTCCGATGTTCATTGTGTGTTTTTACCACTGTTCCACCTGAGCGGCCATTTTTCTGATTGGTACTGCACAAACCCAGAACAAGGCAGAATTGTGTGACCAGACAGTGAGAGTTTCTTTAACCCCTGCAGTGTTATAAAGCAGAGCAGGAAAGAGCTTGTTCTGTGGATTTGTGGAATGGTCCTGAAACAATGCTTCATTCTTTTTAAACCCAACGAGATCCAACTTCATGTCGAGGTTACTTTGTATTGATCTGTCGCATACGTCACATGTCAAAATGAATCAACATTATTATACACTAAGGTTCAAGTAAATAAATTCCGAACCGAGGAACTCTACGTCACAAATGTTAGCTTACGATATTGCTTTTGCCCATAATGCACCAGTCCTAGGTGGTCTGGTTAACTAGTTGGAAAAGAAAAAAAAAATCACAAAAACAAATTCAAGGATTGGTCCATAAAACATTCAAAGAGAGAAAAAACATCCAAGTGGAACCGAAATTACGGTTGTAAACGATCTGCTGAAGATGTGTTCCTCACGTTCCTCTAAAGAAAGTATCAGTCTGGAATGTTCTACCTGCTGCTGGATTCGTGGGATACATGAGGGTTCAGGTCAGTTCCAGATGGTTCTTCCTGCTGAAGGTTCTATTTGCTGAAGGAGTTATAAGAGACATGAGCGGTCGGATCCAGAGGTTTGGTATCAGACACTTGTTCAGCTGGTTCCTCCTCAGCGTCCTCCTTTTCATCACAGCTGGGCATCTGGAGAAACGCCGTCCAGCCCTGTACGTCAGCTAGTTTGTGGAAGGAACGCAGGACCAGGTACATCGCAAGCAATCCTAAAAACAGGTACACTGAAAGAACAGAGATGAAAGATTTAAACATAATGTTCCACCAGCAACCATCACGTACTGCTACATTTACATAATGACATATTTACTGTAAATGGCCAAAACTATGCAAACATCTCATACAATGTGGGTATTTGTGCACATTTAGGCAAAATAACATTGAGCTGGTAAAGAAGGCACTTCAGTGAACAAACCTCAAACCAAAGGTGAGGTTGAGCATAGAGCTCTGGATTTCTCTTCATCCACACGGTCCTGTGCTGGAATAGAAAATGGTCTTCCTCAAACTGTTGCCTCAGATGAGACCACATCCGAATGATCAGTTGCTCTAGTTTTAATGTATGGGTGTGTGTTTGGCCAGAATGAGCCAGAATTAGAACAGAATAAAATAACACTGCTCAATTTGGTCAAACACCCAGAAATGATAAAACTAGAATAAAAAGACATCAATGAGACGGGGGATGATGGACATCAGTGTGATACAGATCTGCATATGTACCCTACATAGCACAGGTAGGAAGAATCAGAAGATAAAGCAAAACAATCAAGTCATTTAACACAGCTAGAAAAAAAAAGTTAATGTGTCCCTAGCCCGACCCGAATACAGACTGTGCAGCTTTAATTGAGGAATCCATCAATAGAGAATTGATAAATGATCAATCTTCAATTCTTTTCCCTTGAGATGAATAAAGTCTCTGTTTATCACTGACCGAGCAGAACAAGAACAAACATCCCGGTTGTAAGAGCTCAGAGCATAAATATTCACACCCTTGTAAATAGAACTAAAGGGTGGATCATTATTTGTTCTTCCCGACCAGCATTACAGTTTAAATACATCAGTGTGTTAAGTGGCCTCAGTTCATATTCCTCAAATCATCCAAAAAATCTTCAGCTTTGTCACAAATATAAAAAAATGATGGTCCTGAATTGAAGAAAGAAAACTTACATAATTGCATTTCTCAACCTGGTCTATCACCTCCCCGGGAATCAAATGCTAGGTCTATTTGACTTGTTTTTATGAAGTCGGGGGTTAATTGGTTTCAGCAGTATTCAGAGACATTTTTTCAAAGGCTTCCCCAGACCCTGAACCTGGTAAGAGAGCAGCTGGTGGCCTCCTGAGACGGTGGTGCAACTGATTACAGACTTGGTGTTATTTCTCACAGAGAAGGTCTAAACTTATCTTCAGGGTGTCAATTGGAAAAAGGAAAGAACAAAGCAGCACTTCAACACACTAATCAGCAGCAGCAACAGGTCCACAGAAACACAACCATCCATTCAAGATTTCAAATTCAGCTTCAAACCTGAACCTGTCCAAAACTGCACTGAGAATTATAATAATAACAAATAATAATAATAATATCTGTTATTTTTAATATACATACAGAGGTATATAGTAGAATACAATTATTTCTTTGCATTTCTCAGCTTGTTTGGACCCTGGGGTGCAAAGAGTGCAGGGTCAGCCATCACACAGCGTCCCTAGAGCCGACAGAGTTATGGGTCTTGCTCAAGGACTCAAAAGTGGCTGCACAGTCTGGACTTTAGGGTCCTTGAGCAAAACCCTTACCCTCAGGAAGTTCAACATGTCTGCACTATGATTTTGTGTTGTGAGATGGGTTTCTAAACTAAGCTTAATATTTTTGGATGCATTATACAAAATGTAATGAATGAAAAGAATTTATTAGATGCTCATTTTAAATCAGTTCAAATACTGTTTGCTTGTTGGGGTTTTAACGTCATGTTTGAAACTTTGGTTCCATTAAACTGGAAATGGTTATTCATTACTCAAGATTCACCAGTCCACAAGTTTTATATCGAACGGTCATGGGCAATTTTTGTTTCTCCAATTTACCTCACATGTTTTGAAGTACACGTTTAGGCCAAGATGTCTCCAGTACGATGGTAAAGTCTGATCTCCATTTATAGTGACTGTTTGGTTGCAGTTGTTAAGTTTAGAGGTGTATGTAATTTTAAAAGTGAGTGATATAGGTGTTTCACAAACATTAACCTTCAATAACCAGAATTAAACTGCATTTTGTGTATATTTAATTATAGGAGGTCCTCCTTTAAAACTGAGTAAAATGAGTTAAAGCATTTTAGTTCCACCACTTGCTCCGATTCCTCTGAGCTTTACTGGGCTGTTATCCAGTTTTATACTGTACGAACAATCACATTCTTCAAGGATTAATCTTCTCATACTTACAATACATCATCAGATCTTCAACCCTGAGCACTAGGATCATAAGTATCAGCAGCTTTAGTGTTTACAACATTCACCAAGTCATTATTTCTTCTTTAAGTGTCTTTAGTCACCATCACTCCAGCACTTAGTCAAAAGTTTGTGGACATTACAGCCACATGACTGTGACTCTTTGTTTTAACATGACTGTGACCCTGTGCACAAAGGCACAATGATGGACACTGTTTGGTTTGAAAAAAATCAGTGACATGCTCAAAAGCTTGACCTCAGAGCCACTGGACATTTGAGGAAACGCTGATGCATATCGTTAACTAGATCTTCATGTCCAACATCCGACTAGGCAAACAGATCCCTTGAGACACTCCAAATTCTTGGAGTCAGAGGTCCTTGGTGTGGCAACAGATTTTATTAGTGTGTGTTCCTAACCTATAATGTTCTCTGAGCTTCAAAGTCTGACAAAATGAATCTTCACATCTTAATTTTTGGATTTAACGCTCTACTACTTGCGTGAATGTTTACCCACTTTTACATTTTTTGTTTAACTGGATATAGTATTTCTACCAATTAATGTATGATCCAAGATGGCGGCTTTTTGCCAGCTTTGAACTTTTAGCACTTTAATTTTTCCATTTCATCTTTTACACTTCACATCCTAATTGTGTGAAATTGAATAATAATAAAAAAAAATACACACACAAAATACAATCTGGTGCCTCTCGGGTTTGTTGGCACTGGTGGTTTTGGTGTGTGGATAATATGTAATTGACTCTGAGATGTTGAGGATGACAATGAAATAATTGACTGATTGATTATTTAACAGGACTGTCCATAATCAAATGGCAGCCCATGTGGACAATAACAATCAGCTTTTAGATTTGCTGACATTGAGACATCAAGAAATTCAAATGCCGCACAAATATCTCATCACAGATGGAAATAAATGGACCAGTGACAGCTAAATCTTGCTCTCTTACCCATAACGGAGATCTTGTAGAGAGGTCTGAGTTTCTGGTTTGGCTGCTCTCCTGGTACAAAGTCTCCTAAGCCGATGGTGCAGAGGGAGATAAAGCAGAAATAAAAAGCCTCCAGAAATGACCAGGACTCCTCTAAGGTGCTAAAAACTCCAGCAGGAAGCAGGAAGAAGAAGATGACGACCAGCAGGATCATGAGGATAAAGTGCACAGTGGTGGCGTTGTTATGATGCCAACCGAACCGCCGACGCCAAAACTCCACAGGACTGAGAGTAAACGGCACCATGAGGCGCTGTACACAAACCATCAGGACCAACATGGTGAAGGGAACGCCGAATACTGCGTAGACAATGGAGAACGATTTTCCTGCGTTGGACAGAGGTGCGGTGTTTCCATAACCTGAGAACAGAATAGACCAGAATTTAATACATATTTATGACCCTGCCAATCGGCCTTTCTTTGGTGTATCCATCTCTTAATCTCTCTCTCTCTCTCTCTCCCTCTCTCTCTCTCTCTCTCTCTCTGGCAGGCTCCATATCTGTCCATCTCCTTGTTTCACAGTCTGTCCATCTGTCTTTCTTCATGTTTATTTGATGGTAAAATTAGACCCATTATAGAATATAATTAGAGTTTTTAGGATTTTAAACATGTATAAAAGACTGCAAAGCTTGTTTTGCTTGATGTATTAACAAGTCTAAAAATCTAGACTATCAGATGATAATTAAAGAAACATAAATCATCATTATGTACAAACACGTTCTGGGTTGTTTTACATTCTGTAATTTTGGGGGATTTTTTTTAGTTGAGGTTTTTGTAAGTGAAAATAAAACCATAAATGAAGTGCTGGTGTGTATCTGAATGATCTACTTCCTCTATCCTCTCTCTCGCTCTCTCGCTCTCTCTCTCACTGTGTTCAAAGTTAACATGTTCATGTCTGTGGAGGATGAAGGGAATATTTCTGCTTTTTGGCTGATCAGAGTTTCCTCTTTTTCAGGAACAAAGTTGAGAGTGTGTTCTGAGTTAATGACGGCCTGGAGTTCACTAGGACCAAGAAAACTAATTCTGAAAATAAAGTGTATAATGTGTTGTCAAAGAAACTAATCAGAGAAAAGATTCTAGCCTAAATGTAGCAACAAGACTTATAATTCTTTAACTTTTAGTCCTGCAGCTCTAAAACAGCTGAATGATCACATGTGAGTATAACAGTTTTATAGACCCAGTCTGGCAGATGGCGTGGCATAATGCCAAGAGCCACAATGCTGGTAACGTCTGAGCTCCAGGGGTTTATAAACCTAATAATCGTCAAAAATGCCAAATGCGAATAAGGGTTTAAAACTGGTTCAAGTATCTTTTCACCCGAACTTGTATTAAAGGCCAGAATACTAGCTCAATCTTTAAAATACATTTTTAAGAAACAGCTTTTATTGCAGTTTGGGTATTTCAACTGATGTGACTGAAGATCAGAACACTAAATCTTGTTTTACATGTTTATTGTGGAAAAAAAACAATATCACTTGTCATTTAGGACACAATTATTATTAATTCACACAGTTAATGCTAATTGAGGGTTAAAATCCTTGCACATGGGCCCAACAGATGTGCTGAGCAACTTTATGATTGTTAGTCCATTAGCTACCACTGCCCTCATGCAAACTTCCTGTTACATGACTATGAACTACATTTGAAGTACACTTTTTGAATTGGAAAAGTAGTCTCTTGCCAAGGTTGGAAAGAAGATCAAAACTGTCACTACGCCAAACATTTGTTAAGTCGCAAGGGGAAAACTCGAGATTTGACAGTGACATCACTTTCCTTGGTATGAAAATGTACCTGTGTGTACACAGCTAAAGAATCTGCTTAGACATTGGTGTGAATCCCCTACAGTTGTGGTCGTAAATCCAGTTTCTTCAAAGAATGAGGAAAAACACTGTTCACAGAAAGTCCTCTGGCAGAAAAGTCTTACAGTGATGAACAATGTCAGAAAAAGTTTAGAGCTGGCATGTCCATGGTCTGACCAGGAGACAAAATATGTTAAAGTAACAGATATTACTGCAATGAGCATCTATATTTGTGATTTAATCATGTAGAAAGAAAGTTTGTGATATTGTCAGTACACCACCCCTGGAGCACAGAGGGATAATGGCCTTGGGTTAAAGCCCCAACATTGGCTTCATATGATTGCAGTGGTTTTTTTTGGAAGAAAATGACCAAAGTGAGCACTTACTCAGCAAAGTCGGTACACAGACAGCAGTAGTGAAACAAAAATTGACCGATAAATTGAATGATGAGAACAGAGACAAGATTGAGCAACGTGGCGAACATTGTGAAATATCGGGGATTTAAAATCTGACTCGCCGTGGTAAACAAGGATTAAAAGAGGAACTACAACTCATCAAAAGCGATGAAAAGTGGTTTGGGAAGCTCCTACTCACAAAAAGATGGTGAGCAGGATGCGAGTCGAAGAGAGACCAGACTTACCTATGGTGGTGAGCAGAGCGTTGGAGAAGAACAGAGAAGATGCCAAGTCCCAGTTTGAGTTATCACTCGAGTTATCCATCAGAGACATCCCGTACTTGTTGGCAGTAATGAAAGCATTGATTAACTGTTCCAGTGTGCTGGTGTTCATGCAAGTCAAGTTCCCCATGAGTTCCTGTTTAAGGAGCTTCAGCTCGGCCAGAACTTTCTCCTCCACAGGCTTTTCGAGCGCCGAAAACACGGCCGCTCCGAGAAGCAAATATCCCACATACCCGCACAGCAGCACCAGGAGTATCACACACGACCTGTACCTACTGTACCTACTGTACCTACTGTACCCGCTGGCCATGCTTATAACACACACTCAAGCACTTCAAACGGACATCCAACCTGAGCTTTGTTCTTCTGCTTTATACACAAACACGTCCTGCTGTGAAACTTTTCTGAAGGGTTGCCAGATTGGACCACATCCTACTCAAAAGTATTTTCCAAACAAACAAATCAACTCTCAACTCGAATTCAATCGATTGTGACATTACTACTTGAAAGGTGAACTTTTACTCGGGAAGATTCACTCAGAAGATATCGTATAAATTATTATTCAACTCTAATTAACATTATTAGGTGGTGAATCGAACGAACCTTGCTTTCGATTCACGCATTGAAGAATCGAATGAGTAAAGTGACTCCTAACGCCACATCACAGGCAGCAAAGGAGGAACGAAATATCGCTTAACAGTTCTTCGAGAAGGCTCACAGCGACAATAGGATAACATGCCAAACTCCTCACACACCGGAGTCAGAAGTGAGGTTTTAACTTGAGAGCCTATGATACAAACAATCATAAAATACAACATATTCTATGACACAATTAGAATTTGAGGAAATATCAACACGTCAGACCCTCCAACCCACCACACTTATTAATTAAAAATTTAAATTAAATTAAAACAGAAAAAGTAAAAAATAAATAAATAAACATAAATACATTTTATAAATTATAATGGCAGCTGTAACCCGGCGGTTAAGGTACTGGTCTAGTAAGTCAAAGGTCACTTTTGTTAGGTTGCCACGGTTTGGCCCTCGAGCAAGGACCTTAATGCTACACTACGGTAAGTCACTTAAGATAAAAGTGTCTGCTAAAGGCCTATAAATGTTAATGTAATGGACCCAAACATTGTGGTACTTGAGCACCTTCACGACTCCACTTCACTGCATAACTCTGGTCATCTCAGATAACCATTTCTGAGTGTAATTACTCCTTAGTGAGGTTTTTACTCAAACTTGGCAACCGAAAGCCACCGCAAAACTTTCCATGTTACTAAACTTTGCGGGAAGGAACTTCTGCTGTGAAACTCTTGAATATATACATTTTTCTTTTCTTTCCCTGAAAATATCACATTACTCACAGCACTACACCAATTACACACTTATTTAAACACTGAACCTATATGAACATCATTAAAACATTGTTTAAATTATGCATTATTTACATATGCATGTAAGGGGCAAATTCTTTCTACGAGAAACACACTGAGACAAGTAAGTACCGATTAAACGCGTTATTTTATATTACTGAATGATTTATACATCTATGAGCAATGGTTGTTGCTGATAAACCTGATCTCAATGTATAGGAGTGATGTTCACATACATTTGCCATTTGGAGTTTGTGATATGAGAGACGTCCAAAAATGTCCTCTTCCACAATCACTTTTACAACACCTAAACGCATGTAGGTACAAAACTCAACTCTTCGATTCCATCTCAAATGTTACATTAGATTTGTAGTTTTGGTGTACAGCGTTGGACAATACGTTGAACAAGCCTTTCCACGAGGGGGCGCTGTAGGCACGATTGTGTCTTCAGTTTATTTATAAATGTACAGAAACTGTGACATCCTGGTCAAGACCACTGTGGGAATGTAACTACCCAGAGACACTTAAACCCCATGGCAGGAATATTGTTTGAAATATTACTGGCATGAGAGAGGAAATACCGACGTGACCAACACCAAGGAACTCCAGGTACTTTAGTTACAGATGGGAAGTCCCCCAACACAAGGACATTTTTTTAAATGACTGAAGAAAAATCCAGACATAAAAACATACCCTGACACAGCAGGGACTTTGTGATCTGGGTTTGGTATGTTCTCCTGCATTCACTTTTCTCCAGGCACCCATTTCCTCATCTCCAAGAGTGGATTGGCTGTTGTACTTTAGCTATGGGGGTGAATACATTAACACTGAATTAACACTGCATGCGTGATGCTGTTTTCTCCCATTCTGAACGGACAGACTGTCTAGTACTTTTGTCCTGTTTTCAGCTGGCACTGAACCCACTGTGACCCCGATCAGGAAAAAAAGCAGTAAGTAAAAATGAATAATTGAAAAAAACCAAACATGATATTTTATTTTCCTTTTAACTAAAGTACGTTAAATATTTTCAATGTGAACAACAATTTCTAAAAATCAAGGGGAAAAAACATTTTTATTATGTTTGTCAATTATTTTAATGGAAACATTTTCAAACAAAAGAAATAAAGAAATGGTAAACATGAAACAAAATAAAAGCAGTTTGAAGAGAATAGTAAACTCTATTAGATGATCACTGAATCAATGTAATAAATAATTTAATAATTAAAGACAAATATTAAAAGGTAATATCAGCTTGGTAATACTTTATGAAGTTTTGGCACCAGATAATCTGATTGAGCTTCTGCTCTTGTGTATAATTTTAATTTTACCTAATTATAATTTTTATTGAAAATATTTCATTTAGTGCCATTTGAAATATATAACAAGGTGAAATTATGAGCTTGCTCTGACCAGAAGGTTGTGTGTTCAGATCCTAATGAGACACTGTTAGGCATTCAGCAAATATACATGTAAGTTTCTGTGACTGAAGTGCCCTTGAGCAAGGCACCTAACCTCTAACTGCTCCTCGGGCACCTTGGCTAGGGCTGCCCACCACTCTGGGCATGTGTTCTCACTGCCCCCTAGTGTTCACTAGCGTGTGTATGTGTGTTTAACTGCATGGATTGGGTTTAAAAAGCGTAAAGTTTCTACACACTCATGATTCATGTAATCCACCACAGCTTCAGGATTTCAATTGTTTTTGCAGCATTTTGTTTCCTGACAAAAGCCGATTGACAAAAGCTGGTAAATTCTCTGTCCCAATAAGGCTTGAGAGCACTGTACAGGGTTCAGAAAGTGAATCAAATATTTCCATGAGTCAGGAACATCAGGAATGACATTTCTAAGTATATGTAAACATTTGAGCTGTTCTTTAAATATTCAGATTGAAATATTTGTCTCAGTTTGAGCAGCCATTCTTAAACTCAGATGATATGGCATTATCACTGCCTTGTCTTTTTACTATAAGCAAGTAGCCAAGTTCTTCATCAGGCTAAAATATCCTCCAGTCCACCCAAGAAGGACGGGCCCCTGCTGAGTCTGGTTCCTCCAAGGTTTCTTCCTGTATTT
>JAYDZG010000009.1:2080743-2094212 GCA_034509265.1 Microcambeva bendego | reverse complement strand
GGGAGGAAACCGGAGCACCCGGAGGAAAGTCACCGAAGGGATCGCCCGACCTGGGAATTGAAGCCAGGACCTTCTTGTTGTGAGGCGATAGTGCTACCCTCTAAGCCACCGTGCTGCCCACTCTGAATTGCCTTTACCACTAACGATGCATTGGGTGTTCCCACAGGCAGTTTATCGCTTTGAAATGAAGCACCTCATAGGCAGAATTGTAAGGAATCTAAAAATTCGAACAGTCAACTTCTTTGTAGTGTAGGACGATGTAAAATGCATCTATGTAAAGAGATCAGTAGGTCTTCGAACAGACCATTGGTCATGTTACTGAGACCAGTTTGGGCTGTTAGTGCTTCATGACCTGGTGCAGCACTATGGCAGTCACCGTTATAAGATGGACAGTTGTGGTCATGAAGTGAAGCACATGTTAAACAACAATACTCAGACATGCAAATATTCAACCCATGGTGTAATTGAGGGCCAGTGTTCACCAAGAAAAATATTCCTTAGATTAGCAGAAAAGTTTCCACACTGAGATCTCGAATGTTAAGTTTTATTGACATTGAAAAGTTACATACATTCAGATCTACAGTCACAGACCGGACGCTTGTGCTCTCGGGTGATGCTGATGATTAATCACATTATGTTAATTCTAACATTAATGCTAATACTTCACATGGAACAGATGAATAAAAGAGTACTTACAGCCTAAACACTGCAATTTAACTCTGCTAATGTACAGTATTTACACCACAAATAATTTACTCACACCACACCGCGACACTGCTACGCTTACCATAGCACACTCCACACTATTGTACAGGGACAGAAATCATTCTGCTGTGCTTCAAAGTTTTCTACTCAATTTTTTTCATTTCACAATCACTTTCAGCTTAGATCTTTTACCCATTTAATATGATGAAATATTTTACTGACCACACGTAACACCACACATCCTTGGTCTCAGCTCGTATTTATAGCATTTCATTTCTATGTGTACCTTTAGAAATGTAAAATGACAAAGCCTTTTGAAATATGTAATTAATATATAAATTAACTACAGAGTTGCCTGCATCTGATTTGTATTTTTTTTCCATTAACATTAAAGGCAGATGCCTCTAATCACACAACCTTTGTAAAGTAGAGGGTGTAACTACACCCTATAACATGATTTTTACATTAATAGCTGAAATTATTTACCCGGTAATAATGAAAAAAACACTTGTCCTGTTTAAAATAATATTACATATTTCTAAAGTGTCAAAATAACGTTTTTATTGGGTTAAGTTCTGCCTCTACAGCACCCCTCAGGTTCAGCTCTGCTGTAGGCCCGGATGACATCTCAATATGCAAAACACTAAATCATTATTCCCACCCCCTCTCAGTAACAAAAGTACTCGAACTCTCTATGTTCTCTGCTGGCTAATAAAGCTCAGCAGCCCAGCCCACCCGGTTCCCTCTCTGCTCCACCCCTAAACCAATACCTCACTGCATTGCACCTCCCAAAGTGTCCCTCCAGTTTTGATCAATTTATGGTGTTAGCTGAAACAGAGGGGTGTAGTCACCCTTTAAAGAAATATATATATATATAAATATGTTATAAGGTTATTTATTTATTTTATTTCTTTTGTACTGATTGATTCATCTTGGTCGGGGTGGTGATGGGCCTGATGCTATAGAGAAACACAATTTGGACAGATCAGCAGTCCATCGCAGTGTAACACACACACATATTCACTCACCCATGTACATCTGAAGCATTTTTGTTAAGCCTCTCAACATTCTGATAGTTTGGGAGGTGTGAGGAAATGTGTCAGAGGGGAGTATAAACCAGGCTTAACAGACACAGAACCATAAAGATGAAAGAAACGGGGAAAGCAGAAGTGCTGAAGTATTGAAGAACGCTTCTCATTAGTGCACTCAGTGCGGTTTGTTGCAGAGCCTTACAGTGTTAAGTCTTTGTGTGTGTGTATGTGTGTGTGTTAGTGCCGGGTTTGGAGGAGCCAGTCGAAGAGGCTGAGAGGTTCCCCAGAGTCAGAGCTGAGTCGACAGAACTGTAGAATCAGAGAGATGAATTCTCCGATACACCACGACCTCTGTAAGGCCATCTGTACCACCTTCTGGAACTGAAGACACATAGAAAATCATACCGAACATACTATTATTAACAATAGTGAAAATTCTTCTCATTTATTCAACTTCTCTAACTGATCTGTTTTGATCAGGGTTACAGTGGGAACAGCACCACTAGTCCCAAACCCTCGATACTAAACCAATAAATGGTGACACACACATCACTCAATCACTTACACCTAGGGTCTCCAACAGACATGATTTAACCTATAAATTTAAATTCTACACTTTATACTTTAAGTCTGAACTTAGTCTCTTAGTCTTTAAAAACGATTAAAAACGCACCTGTTTACCAATCACTTAATCTGACTTGCACTTAGTAACTCATTCTAAAGAACAAAAGAAAAAAATGGGTATACGGATTATCTTTTAAACTGTTGTCTACTTAAACTAAAGTATGATCATGTTTACTAGAAGGACTTCTATAAGTCATGCTGGATAAGAGTGTCTGCTAAATGTATTATAATGTGCAAAAATCACCAGACTGTCCAAACTTTAGAATAAGACTGTAGCTGAGGATTTTTAGTTTGTTTTGGGACAAAATATAGTCGGTTCCAATTTCATATTACATATTATAAGTCACTTTGGAGAAAAGTGTCTACTAAATACTAAATAAGTAAGCATGGTGTGTACCTTGGTGTGTGTGTTATTCTGTGTGGTTCTGTAGTTCAAAGCTGGAACACTGAGTTCTGACGCTGCGATCCACTGCAGCGCCGTCATCAACTCTCCATCCGCACCTTCAAATTCCAAGTTCATCACCTGGAGCTCCCTGTGACAGCTACTTCCAGCTGTAGATAAACCTGACGTGACCTCTGATACACACAGAGAGAAACACAGAGACTAAGCTGGAATGTAGATGTAGCTTTGTGAATTTGCTATCATTGTTGTACGACCCAGTTGTGCTTAAGATCACACACTAATGACCAGACATTCTACTGGTGAAATGTAGCTGATTTTTTTAGCTGACATTTATGTTACAAAATTAGTCAATTATATCGTTCTAAATAAATAAAAGTTGAAATGCATGAAAAGGTATATAATGGCAGAATAAAACCATAAAATCAGGAGGATTTTAGTGGAGTCCACCAACCCTGAACCATACATTTGAGGGGGGAGTTCACTGTATTTTGACCTGTCTCTTTGTAATATCCTGAACGTGATCTTACCTGAGGTAAGATAAGCCAATAGTTCATCAAAATTCTGGTTTCTGGCTACTTCTGGAAAGATCCACCTCAGTTCAAGTGTAATGGCTCTCGATGAGTTCCAGAGTCTTCACAAAAGTCAATGTGACCAATTTCAGACTAAAACTTCCAAACCTTTACCTTTTCTTTTCCATCTTTTGTTTAAATCTAAATCAAATGCTTGATTGAGTAACTAAGAGGGTCAATACTTCTTTTAGTTTTTTCCATTATAGTGTATAATATAGTGAGGATTGAACAAAAGGGTTTTGTAAAATGGTTCATTAACCCTGTTCGATTGCTTTACTGCAGCAAAACAGCACACAGTGGCATTCTCAGCACAGTGTGTAATAGTAGATAGCACTCACCGTCAGCCTGTTCTGTATTGTGAAGGGTCTTTCTTTCCACACTACAAAAACACACACACACACAAACAGCATCAGCCTTTTTAGAGCAAGGTTTGGATGTGTTTCATTCCACTCACTGCCGAATTCATTTTTTTCAATTGCATTTCCACAAGCCAGATGTTTCTTCTAATAAAATTAAATGTCTGGAAAAACTTGTATTGAATTTTAGTTAAAAGGTGTGTGGGACATAAGTCTTACTGAGGCAGGTCCAAGCTTAGACTCTGTGCCTCCTGATGATGGCAGAACTAACAACGAACATACTTAATAGTGTGTTTAATTAGGGCACTAGTGCTGGTTTATTTACATTCTGTGTGTAGTACTCGTGTGAAAAAAAGACCACTTCAAAATTCTACATTTTTTTAGATTTATAATTTCTGTTTATGTGTTTGACCAAAATGAGTGATAGTGTTCTATTCTATTAGAATTCTTATTCTAGTTCATGTAATATAACAACACTGCTCATTTTAGTCAAACACCCCTAACTTGCAAAACTAACAAGATTTTTTGAAGTGGTCTCTTTTTTATCCACAACTGTATATACGATGCTGTTTGTGACACAGCAGCAGTTGGGGTGTGTAATGAACCGAAGCAAACAGTAAACCTATTTCGGAAACTTTTAGGTTTCAATAATATTTTGAGGGTTTTATGGACTCTATGGATACCATGTATGGGCCATCAAAATACCATTATACAAAATAGTATTATTATTAATATTGCTAATAATTTTACCTAATATGTGAAGTGGAAATAGCAGTGGAAACTTCTGGAAACCCCTCAAGATCTGTGACACCAAGACTGGATGCACTGCTGTTCCCATTGCTTACACACACACACACACACACACACACAATTTGTTACTGCAGATATTTATGTCCATAAAGGGTTTGAGAGATTGTTTCTCAGTGAAGAAGCTGTTATAGCTGCAGGTGTAATGACCCAATACTTTTGTTCATAAACTCTTTGAAATATACATTTTATCATGTACTTTGTGGAAGGGCCACAAGATGACTTTCCAGCACAAATACTAGCATTTGATGTATATTTTTCTAACAGAGAGAAATAATTAACAGTATAAAAAGAGCTCCCTGTAAAAAAATAGCTTCAAATCATCTGGCCTTTAGCAGATGTACCTGTAATGAAAAGGTAATGAAGCAGTTTCAAACCACTGCTTAACATTTTACATTTTCATTAACATTTTCTTGTGATGGAGGGAAAATGCCATTCGAATCTCTCCTATACACTGTGGTTTGCATGTAGCATTAATGCATGTGTACCATTAATGCACAGCCAGATGTAGCACTGACGTTGCAGTTATAATAATAACACAAAGTCACAATTAGTGTTAATATTTAACATCCGTAGCTGCAATGGTAATGGCACCGGGATGCAGTGGTTAGTCTGATGAAGTGCTGAATGAAACAGCCATGGAATATAGATGACTTACCCCTCACTAAGCTGAATGAAGCTACTGGTGGTCTCCTCTTGAGTTTCTTCATCAGGGGGAATCTGAGCCCATCCTGATCCGCTCTCTTCACTGCTACTGCTGAGAGAGCACCGCTCACCCTCCTCACCTGAAAAGGGTGCTGTACCTGTCCTGAATCTGACAAAAAACGTGCACTGATCATTATTACTACGACAAAATAAAGAACAGAAATAAACTAAAAGCAGCATTAGACCTGCTGGGGTCTGTTCCTTTTATGTTTGATATGTATTTATTTATTTAATTAAAATAATTTATGTATAAATAAATCTTTATCCCAATATTTTGCCATTCCTAATGTATTTCACTGCTTGCTTATATGTTTAACACTAACTGACCACAATTTTTATGAGACAGTGGATAGGTGAGGGGGGCGCCATGAAGCTCCTGTCTGCAGGGTTCGAGTAATCTGATGACATGAGTGAGGCCATTAATTGTGTTTGAGGAAGCAGAACATTTAAAAGCAGTTACTTTACTTGAATTTGTCAGTTTACATTACATCTAAGTCTAATCTTCAGAGAGAATATTTTGCTCTGCTTCACATAAAAAACACCAGCCTACAAGCAAGCCAAAGCCTAGAGCTAAAAGGACGACTACTGCTGCTGTTTGGCCCTTAACCCTCTATTGATCAGACTGTAAACTGTAATGTAAGTGGCTTTGTATAATGATGCCTGCTAAATGCCGAAAATGTGGGGGCTTGGCAAAGCAGAGCATTAAACAAGGACTCCTCTGGGATGATGAACAAATATGTGTGTAAATGTAATGTGATGCCTCTGATTCTCCTGCCTTGTATTGTATACACCAGCTATGAATTCATGTCAGTCCGTTGACAGGATTTTATTCCACTACATATTTATAAGTATGTGGTCAGTAGTTAGTAATGTTTGCATTAATTGTAAAACACTGAGGGGCAAAAGGTAGCAAAACTTTGCAGCAATAATATAGAACATCATCACTTTGATAGAAATACTATGACTCAAAAATATTATTAACACCACACCATCGGAGAGGACAGATGAAAGAGAAAATATAATTGGCATGCATGGTTGATCTGTGGATGTTAGTGTATATTTCCACAGTACTGCAGCATCAATCAGAACAGCAATAAAGCACCTGAGAAAAATGTATATTTGTATAATCTGACAAAGGATAAGGCAGAATTGCAGCATGGGAATCTCAGGCTATATTTTTGTGAGTTCGGTATCTGATTTCAATGTGCCAGCATACAAAGCCACTGGGGCAATCATGTGGTATTAAAGGAAATGGTCTGCAATTTAATTTCTCCCACTCTAACAGATCAAAGCAACTCGGTGGAATTGAAATCTTGCCTCTAGAATTTCAAAGCTTCTCTATGAGCTCATCTGCTACTCTCGATATAGCTGTAGTGATGCCATGACCTAGACAAGTGTATTAGTGCATTTTTTATTTTTATTTTGCCGTACCTATTCTGGATTGACATTACTCTCTCCAAGCTGCTTTGAGGTTTAACCTGGGTGTTCGATTCCCTGATGAAGCAACCTTCACTTCTGACATCTTCACACCTCTCATCCCTTTGATCTGGCTCAATGTGGATCAGAGGAACCTCTCTCTGTGTTTGCCGTACAATTTCGTGTTGGGGCCGAACGTGTTTACTTCCCGCCCGGGACTGTTTAAAACCCCGCCGCCTCTCTCCAACCGGTGAAGTGTTTGGTTGGCTTCCTAGAAGGGACTTGCCACTCTCAACGATGTCCGCAGCTAGCCGATTTGCAAAGAGCTGGACGTGTGGTTGGGATTCCGTGTCCGGCTCTGTAATGTCCTCTGTAGTGTGATTTATGATCTTGTTTTTGCGCATTAAAGACTCAATCGAATTAGCCCAGGTCTCATGGATTAACATGTCTGTGATGTGGTCTGTCTGACCACGCTTATATAAACAGGAATCAGATTTGCACAATCCTGTAGATGAGTTGGATGAAAGTATATTTAATGAGTCAGCATGGACATTCCGGGCAAATCCATCAAAAGAGTTGGCCTTGATGGGTGAGTTTACAGTCAGCCTTGAATCAGAGGATCGTCTATCTGGGACTGATGACTGGCGAATACAGAAGAGGGCTCTTGAAGGGGGTGGCAAAAGGTTGTTGCTCCACTCTTTGGTCTTTGCCATATTATAATCTTTATTCTCCTTGTCCATATCCCGAAGCATGAATCTGTAAAATTCTTCAGTAATACTCTCCGTGCTGGACTGCTTCGACAAACAGGCTGTCCGAATGCTAAGGTGACCATTTTTCTTGCCTGTTGCTTGTTGAATCGCAGCAGCCAGAATGTTGCTCGCATTCTTCCCTGCATAGTAGTCGAGTAGCAGATCAAAGCCTCTTCCTTCTGTCTCCATCTGGTTTACCATAAAGCAAGAAAATTCATCAGTGATGCTTTCACAGCTGGACTGCTTTGAAATTGAGCTTCCACGGCTCAGATTATGACCCAGTCTACTCCCTGGATCCAGGGAATTCGGCACCCCGGATGGATCTGCGTCCTCCTCGGGGATGCTTTCACAGCTGGAGGCTTTTCCACGACTGCCCCACCTTTCGCACTGCAGCCGACTACGAGACGCCTGACCCGACTTGGATGTGTCCACTACGTTCAGTTCTGGGCAGTTCATGATCTTGGCAGTGACCTCTGAGGCAAAAAGTGCACAAGGGTCTGACGTCACTGGCTCATCGAGATTTACAGTCTCATCGACGACTCGGTTGACAAGGCGTTCCATAAGTTCAGGTTGCTCCTCGGTCTTACGCTTGATCTCACTGAGGCGAGGTGGGCGATGCTTTTTCATGACGCCGTTATGTGTCTCCTTTCTCCAAAGTGCTGCAGCCGATCTACAAGGCAACAAGAGTCCCTCTGGGTTCTCGGATCCAGCTTTTAGGGCGCAAAACCAAGGTTGCTTGCTGCTTGAATTCTCAAGGCAGATTGCTGCTAGCTCTGTGGCCATTGAAACAACCGTAGTTGCCAAGTCTTCAGCGAAACAATTTATCGAGGTCTTAAATTCACCCGACTCCATCTTGCAACCTGGCGAGGAAAACAGGAATTGTTGCCGGGGTTCACTTTCTTTAGCAAATGTTTTGTTTGTCTTGCTCTGGGCTTGTTTGCCAGAGTCGCTCCAACAAGAGTCCTGCAAGCTCCTCTGATGAGTTTCCCTCTTCCCCTCATGAAATGGCTTGTCTGTGGCATTCTTCTTTTCGGAATTCTGGAGTTGACTTAAATTGTTTGCTTGGAATATTTCTTTTTCTTCGGGCATGAAAGTGGCCTCATTTTCTGTTTCACAGACTTCAGTCTCATTGCCATTAAGTTGCTCCGGGCTACATTTTGAAATGTCACAGATTTTCCTTGAAATGGCAAAAAGGACATCAAAGAGCAAGCTGTTCACACTCTCTGTGAGAAGATTCTGGATATCGGGGGCATCCTTACCTTCGAGCTGTTTGTTTTTTACAGATTTGTCCAAGGCATATTTAAACACACTCTCCGCCACCTCTTGGGTTAAGTTGTCTACTCCCTGGCCCTCCTGAGACGACCTTTTTGGATGCACAATCCCGTTCACTATCTTGTTTTGTGTGGTCTCCAGGACATTTAGCAGACATGTGTAGCTCTGCTTCTTGTTAAGGACTTCCAGAGCTTCTGCGAGGAGAGTCTCAGCCACTATTGACCTAAATGTATCAATGTTGGTGCCTTCCACCAAGTTGCTTTGTAGTGTAACTGCTGTGGAAGTCTGAGCTGCTGAGAGCAACCCCACAGATGTTGTGAATGTCTCTCCCGAGTCTTTAGTTTCATCAGAATCTTTAGGCTGGTTTATTGCTTCTGATATTTTTGACATGGCACATATGGAAGCAGGTAAAGTAGAGTCACCTGGTTCTGCCTCGCTGCACTCTTCATATTTATCACCATCCCTCTCATCATGATCCTCTTCTGTATTTAGAGCCAGTCTCTCTGTGACCTGAGGACTGCTGATTGTCCCGATTACACTAGCAGCATAGGCTAATGCTACCTCAACAGACTTGGCTTTTTGCCTGATTGGAGAGCTGTGATACGAGTGAGCTTGAGTATCTGACTGGTGCACGTCCTGATTTCCCGAGGCACCATGGGATTGCAGCCCAGGCCATTCAGCAGCCTCCTCAGAGTTATCTGGACTCTGGACAATCACGATTTTGGGAAGTTCAAAAGAGTGAGTCCTGGATCTCTGATGCTTGTCAGATAATGTTCGTGCAGAACTGGAGATTTGTCTGGCTGCTTCAGGAGAACATGAAGACTCATCATGAGAGAGGTGAACGAAAGCATCCTGCAGAACAGATTCAGCAAGATTTGAGGCATACTTTGACTCTTTCTTTCGTTGTTTTTCATTGTATGGGGAAACACTATGACCACTGGGGGAGGAAGTTCTGGGTAATTTTTGGGATTTGGAGGAAGCGCAAATGGTATCAGAGTCTTCACTGTCTTCTCGTTCCATTAAAGTCCTCTGCTGTCTTGCCATCTTCAGCTTCCCTACTAATTCTAGTGTAAATCCACTTTCTGAATCTACAAAGACAAGAAAAGAAAAAAATATGAAGATTATGTTCGGATCGTTTTTAAGTGCTGATTGTAGCAATAATGTTTAAACCATGAATTTGTAAATCACAAAAATATTCCTGCAAACTTTAGTGTCTGAAGTACTACAGAACCTATATTAATATATAATTTTGATCATTTATTGTTCGTCAGGCATGGTTCTTTGTTTTTTATTTCCTTCCTAAAGTAATTTCCTCCGCTCCCCTTTGATTCTGACCTTGGCATGTCTGTGTGGATTACGGGTATAAGGTTGCAGGCAATGGATTTTAATCTTATTTTGTGGAACAGCTTCAGTAAAACACTCCATGTTGTGCCATGATGATTCTGGTTGCCGTTAGCATTAATGATTTGGAAGGGGAATGTGTGTAGAAGAACGACAGGTGGAAAATGTAAAATAAGAAGAGTAGAAAATCTAAATGTAATTTACATTCACTTTATTTGTGCTGCTTTTTTACACATGACGGAGCATACTCACAATCATGCAATCTTCTTCATCTCTGCGCTCATGAACAGCTCAAGTGTAAATGTATGTGATTATAAATATTACATCTGCTTGAAGAGCAAAATTTTCGCAGACTTGCTCTCTTGTTCCACGTTAGAGATTAATTATAGATTAGCTGCTGTGCCCCCAGCACCCAGAACCGCCTTCGTATCTCGGTGTTAACCCTCCTATTCTGTTCAGGTCAAAATGAACTCATTAACTTACGTCTCTATTACTGTTAATTCTAATGAGTCAGTGTATCATAGTGCTTGTATTTAATTCATATTCATTTGTATTTTGTGATGTTCTACAAGGTCAAATATATGTGGCACATATGACACATCCACAAATTTCAAGGTGGGTTACACCTTGCTTTAAAAATAATTTCATTTTAAGTTGATGCTTAGTTCCAAGTTATTTCGGACCAAACTTATTTTTATTTAACTTTATTCAGTTCAAATAATTAAGGACATTCCCTAAACTTTTAGCACCTGGTTGGAATACAAAGAATAGCATTTTTGAGTCCCTTCACTGAGATCCAAACCAACAATAAACATTAACATCATTCCTCCATTTATTCATTCCACTAAGTACACACACACACAAATACACACAAACACTCAGACTTTCACAATTTTAGTTGCTTTGATTGAATCTCTTTTGGGAGAAAACTGGAACACCGGGTAGAAACCCTTGTACACACAGCATGAACATGCAAACTTCACAAAGAAAGGACCGTGGCTGACATAAGCCCATTCTTGCTGTAAAGTGATCGTGCTACCCACTGCGCCACCATGCTGGAATGGTGGCGGGGCACTAGAGTGCTCTGTGTATACACCGACCAGGCATAACATTATGACCACTGACAGGTGACATTAATTACACTGGTTATCATCTCATCATGGCACCTGTCAGTGGGTGGGATATTTACGTGAACATTTAAATCCTTAGAGATGATGTTAGAAGAAAAAAAAGTGTAAGAATTTGAGAGAGATGAGGACCAAATTGTGATTAAAATATCAGAGCATTTCCAAACCTGCAGCTCTTGTGGGGTGTTCCCAGTTGGCAGTGGTCAGTAGTGAATCAGCAAAGGGGGCAAGGGTGGAAAGGTTCACTGAAGGGAGGAAAGGCTGATGCGTGTGGTCTGATTCGACAGACGAGCTACTGTATCTTAAATTGCTGATTTAATTACGCTGTTTCAGAATTTACAGTGCAGGTCAGTCTGTTGTGTATGGGGCCAAACAATAGGGTGATAGGTTTTACTGATCCATGTCATAGTAGTTCAACTTCAAAACTTCCAATTTCCAAAAAACTTGAACGAAGCAAAGTAAAAGTTAAACGATGCATTATTCAAGCTCTGTGTTTAAATATTCTACAATAAGCTGGTGAATTGGGGACAAGTGAGAGACTCATGATGATGGTGTTAAAGGAGAATGCAGATCTGTCTCTCATTAAAAATGTATGGTGAGTCATGAAGAAACTAATCAGTTAAGATTGGAGAAAAGTCGACTTGCAAAACTAGTGCTCTCAATACCCATATAATTCAAACGATAAATGTGAGTAGAAGACGATGGAACAAAGTGCTAAACATTCCTATATCCCACTTTTTTTTATACTTTTTAACAGCTTAACATATGGCATGTCCGCATCCAGGTTTTTCTCTTTAACAGCTGAGCACTTTTCACTGTACAGCATTCAGTAGCTTCTAAAGCAGCACATTTTCATTACTGCTGCTTGACGCGCTGGACATCGAAAACTGCTGATCCCTCCTGCACTGCCGATTCTATTCTTAGCTTTTCTTACAACGTAATCAGCAAAACAGATCAGCAATTTCCCTCTGGGCCTTCTCCACACTTCATCACAATAATGATAACATCTCTAAATTCCTCCCATAAATCTCCGGCCGTGGTTTCCCTCGACGAGCCGCTTTCATCTGTCAGTCTCAACCCAGATCTAATTCATTCACCTGCCCAACTGATCCTGTTCAAGTCACTTGATTAACATCTCCCTTATTCCCACCTCACATCCTACTATTCTTAAATCCTCCACCATAATCAGCTCTAACCACATCAGATATTTTATCTTGTGTCTCACGACCAGCGCTGCAATGATTTTTTAATCCTTATTGACCTGTATTCAATTAAAAACGGCACAAAGACAGCCGCTCGGGTGGCACCCAGGTCTTTTGCACTAGCCCACCAGCACTGGGTTCTTTAGCTCTCTTCAAGCCTCGGCTATTGACTGAGCTTTATTCTACAGTGAATAAAATCCCACTTTCTTAAATGCTTATTTAATCAGGAGGCTGCTGGAGGATCCCAGGGCACATAGTAACACCTTAAATGGGGAAGAGTCACATACACACAGAGACACACACATTCACCTATAGGGCAAACTCAGTGTCTCCAATTAAATTGACTGCATGTTGGACCGTGGAAACCGGACCTCCAACAGGAAACCCACACAAGAAACCAGGACCTTCTTGCCACCGATTTAGCCATTGTGCCTCCCATTCAACATAATGTTCTAAATATTTCTTTTTAAATGAAATGAATCAATCAACATTTTAAAGAGCAAAGTGGTACTTTAAACCTTATGTTCCCATCACATACCGATTCCAGATGAGAATAAAATCCACTATATCAAATAAATGATTCCAGTTGTGTGAATTTAAGGTCATTTTCTGTTCTAAGGTGACTGTGTCCCTGTGCATGCTGCACCCTTGGAGTTAATTGAAACATTTCTAAGGTTAATTGACCTTTTTCCATCCAGCAGAAGAGCCCAATCTCAAAAATGTACTTTTGATGAAATGGGAATGAATTCCCAAATACATAATTCAGAGCTATTTCTCCTCATCCACATGGCAGATATAAACGGTGTCATTTAAAAAGCTCCTGCCGTTCTAAACGTAACTAAAAATAGATGTAGTTTTCACCGTTCTTGTCATCCTCGCTTTCTTCTCCCAGATGTTCTGATGCTGTAAGAAAATCCTCCTCTATAGACGATACAGAACGATTGGTGTCGTCGTCTGTGATTAGATGACCGGCCAATCGCACATGCCGCTGTTTCTCCTGGCTGGACTGCAGACCAATCAGGAACTTGTTGATTTGAAGAATCAGGCTGTTGGACTGAACTGGGGAACATTCAGTGGAATTCTGTACCACACACACATCAACTCTCTGATTCTGTAACACACACAAACACATCAACTCTCTGATTCTGTAACACACACAAAC
>JAYDZG010000009.1:1996180-2012809 GCA_034509265.1 Microcambeva bendego | reverse complement strand
TTTAAAAGTAAAATAAAATAAACTTATGATCTATTATTTAATTTAATTGTTACTGTTATCTATTATTTACCCTTATTTACTCATAAGATTCATAAATGAAAGCTTTAATGTGTGATTCAGCTGTTGAAGCTTATTAAAAATCATAATAATCTAAATCTAATTATTTAAATCTCTTCGAGTCTCTACAATAAATGTGTTTCCTTTGCAAACCGCCAATACATAGAACAACAAATATACAAACAGACATTATAATATATTAGAGTATATTCACATTAATACTGGAATATTGGTGTATATAACAGTGCTAGACTGTATAATAAAAACACCCCTGTAAAGTTCTAAAGATCATGAAAAAAAAAAGCTAAGAAGCTGCTGGAAACACAGTTTCATTGTTTCTATCCTTACTTTAGGAAACCACCCCCTTTCTCTCAAAATAACTCTGGAATTGTCTGAGCCAGCAAAATTACATCCATCCAAGTGCAAAACCAGTGAAGAAGTGGTAAAAGTGGTGAAGTGGGTAAAGGAGCAGATGGAGTGACGGTGCATCCAGAGGTAAAGGAGGTAAAAACTGCTTCCTCCATCTTCAGCCCAACACAACACGAGCAGCACAAGTAGATGTTTAAAATGTACTAAACCAAGAGATATTCACTTTGATCTTTATTAATACTTAGTTCTTTTTTATTACATTTACATAAGTTTGCTTAGTGCAGCTAACAGAGACAGTGCTACATCGGATAAGTTCTGATCTGTAGAAAGCATTCCATCATCTAGCTTTCATTCAAAAGCTTTTACAACATTACACTACATTTATTACACTGATCCCAGACCAGCTAACACTTCCAAACACCATGAATGGCAAGAGAAAACCTGAGAGAGGATTTATCCAGCAAAAAAATCAAACAAAAAACAAGGCAGTATGTAAATAGGTACAGCACTGTAAAGAACTGAAGCTTTAAAATGTACATTGTATAGCCAAAAGTATTTAGACACCCGACACGTAAGACATTATATAAATTATTTTCCAGGAAGGCTTTCCAAAAGACTTTAGGGTGTCTGTGGTTTATGTTGCACTATAGGAGGTTTCTATGTCATACTCCTTTCTGAATAACTACTACAGAATATACTTGTAGGGTTTAGTGAATGGAGAACACAAAACAGCAGAACACAGAACAACAGAATCTCATCTACATCAGAACCGCAGGAAACCAGCCAAACAAAACATGTCACTTAAAAAGCGTGTAATAAATAATAAAACTGCACTTAATACTTTTCAACTAGCAGGATTAGCACACGAGACTCCAGCGACTCTAAAACTACGTCGACAGGCCACATTTTACAACAAATTCATACAGTAACTGCCTGCTGCGTAAACTCTAAATGCTCTTCAGGATCATCCGTGTAAAAGAGGCTGTGTTCCAAACACTTCACTTCAATGAACATGATCTTAAAACGTGCAATAAATAAGGATTTAACGAGACAGTTAGTTATCAGTTCACGACTGGCATGATTCAAACCAGTTGAGAATCTTAACTGAACCCACAGTGGTTTGGTTCTTATAGGGGATTTTAAAATGTATTTCAAATGGTCTCTTTCATACCATTAAAATCTCCTCAGACAGTAGCATGGCCCAAACGTAGCTCTGAAACAAATCTGAAATTATCCGGCAGAGCTGAGAAGAAAACTTATCACATATACATAAATAACATCCTAATGCTCTCTTCCAAATTATTTCTGGAAATAGGTTCAGATCTTTATTACCGATATATGATATTAAAATGAAAACAGGCGAGATGTGTACAAGCCACCAGGTGTCATGTACTGTTTAAAATAAATGCATTCATGTTATTAATTTTAAGAAAGCTGTCATGAAGCATTGCAGGAGAACAGGTAATAAACTGCAGTATTTGGAACACAGCCGTAGCTACGGCCTGTAATACAGCGCTGCACTGTAGGCGACTATGTTTAAGTGTGCAAACTTTACACATTCATTTATATTTCTGTTTTGTTTATTCACGCTGATGTTTAACAATATATAATATTTATTAGGATTAATACACAATTCTACTCTAGATTCAAATCTTGATATGGACTTGTGATAAAATAGAGCTATTAAATACCAAAGCTTATCTATTTTAATAATTTAAATAATTACTTCTGTATTAAAAGTTTGTCGTGGTGAACCATCAGTGTGTGTGTGCTACAGATCTTTAGTTTTGATAAGTGTGACAAGCGGTTTGTCATCGGCGCTAAAATCTTCATAGTGGATGGGTGTGGCGTCGTACATGGCAGAACGAGACTTCTTCCCAAATCTGAAAAAAATAGAAAAATCGAATCAATAGACTTTTTCTTTACTGCATTGTGGATTTGACTTTAAACTTAATAAAATGGCTATTTTATAATTTTCCACAATTAAAATTCACACTTTTTTAAAACATGCTTTTTAATGCTTAAAATTAGCTTGTTTATTCAGAGAGGATGCCAGATGGGATCCTACACAACGAGTGCCAAAGCCGCCACTACTGGCTGACTGATGAGAGACGGGGGATTATGTGGACAGGGCCATCTAACGTAAAAAGTATAAATCAGCTAAGAGAGTAAATGCTATTTCACAGCACTGTGGTCTAAAAAATGGGAGAACAGATCACTTTTAATGTTAATAGTACCTGGCGTGTCGTATGTTGGCGATGGCGCTGCTGAAGTCACTGTCGATACTGCGGCAGTTATAAAACTCTTGGTAGGCGTGGCGAGACGAAGCCTGATACTCGATACGGCTGATGCGGCAGATTCCCACGATGAGGATGATGAGCATGAGGATGAAGGCTACACACAGAGCACCAATGATGATGTACAGAGAGTGACGAGGAACGCTAGGAAGAGAATCCACCACCCGAGATGCCTTCCACTGCAAATCTGAACACAGACAAGAGAAAACAGATTTGTTTCCTTTGTGACAACTCAAGCTGCTAAAGGTTCAACTATAACTGTCATTATAATTAATTTAAGGATGTGATCCACATTCCTGATCGGATGCAACTCTTCCTATTATATCTGGGCCCTGCTTCCGGACCCCTGGATTCCTGGCAGCGGTGGGCAAGCATACTTTACCCCTGTGCCACCTGATGGCCCAACATGCTTATCAAACGTGATTGTGTACAAATATAAAGTTAGACTCACGGATCTCACAGGCTCCGCCCACCCAGCCAGGTGGGCAGTGACAGGTAAAACCGTTTGATTGGTCAGTACAGGTCCCACCATGGTGACAGGGGTTACTCTCACACTCGTTAACGTCGACCTCACAGGTTTGACCTTAAAGAGTGAAGTATATGTGAGACACAACACACACACACGCATACACACACATTGGTACAAGCACTTACCTGTGTATCCAGGAGGACATACACAGGTGGCATTACCACGCCCCTTCTCACAATGCCCACCATTCAGACACTGCTGCTTCATACACGGGTCCTTATAGATCTCACAGTGCCTCCCTACACACACATTTGTATACGTATGTATATAGTAAACACACCGAATATTTATATTATGGAAAGACACACACCTGTGTATGCGGGGGTGCATACACACTCAAAAGCATTGATGAGATCTCGACAGGTGGCAAAATTTAAACAGGGAGCGGAGAGACACTCGTTATACTCCTCCTCACAGTACAACCCATGATAACCTGTAAGAGAAAAAGTGCATACGCTTACTAGCCACTTTATTAGGAACACCTGTATCGGTGCTCATTCATGTCATTGTTCATGTAGCAGCACAGTGTATAAAAACAAGAATAAATAAATGGGAAATTGATCGAGACTCTGTGGTTGTTGGTACCAGATTTATGTATTTATTAGGATTTTAAAGTCATGCTTTACACAGATTGGTTGCATTCATGACAGAGATAGTTACTTGTGACATGATCCATCTATGTATTACGTGTGTGTGTGTGTGTGTGTGTGTGTGTGAGAGAGAGAGAGAGAGAGAGAGAGAGAGAGTAAAAGAGACTTACCTGGCACACACAGACACCTATAACTGGTCCCAACATTACGGCACACTCCATGTGCACATGGGTTAAGAGAGCAGAAATCGACAAGCTGACCACAGGTATGTCCAGTAAAACCAGGAGGACAGGCACAGCTGAAGCTCCGCCCATCGGTTTGCAGGTAACAGGTCCCGTTATTGTGACACGGACCGGACACACACGGGTCGATCGTCACCTCACACACACTGCCACGGAACCCTGCAGAGAGACTTTCAGTGTAAGGTCTGGATTTCTGCTGAAGTCGCTGCCTCTCCAGAGAACAGAGCAGGACAGGAAGATTCAAATAAGTAAGTAGGTGACACAGTTAGGACAGAAGGCAGAACGAGAGCATAAATCAGGACAAAGCCCAAAAGAGAAGAACATAAAGAGCTACGGGGAAGAATACAGCAAAGCCCCAGTGATGTGTAAGCAAGCTGGTCAGTGAATTCCATTAACAAAGACACATCATTCACAAATACTGATTTACTAACGACTCACTGATTCAAACTGACTCTCAAACTGACTCACTTGAACTGATCAGAGTAAATATGGTTTCTTTAAATTCCAAATTGTGACTCAGTAATGTGAATCGAACTCCACCATATTTAATCTCATACATTTATGAATATGATTCATGTAAGTGACACATGTGAATCACTGCATGGTAATGATCATTTAATCAGGATCATTACAGTTTAATGTAATGAAAACCGTTGCTGATTTGCTTAGCAACTCGCCGTTCCAAATTGACTCACTTCAGCTGGTCTGAATCAAACTCCGCTACTTCATCACTGAATTCTACTGTATTTTTTTAATGATTCACTGACATGTAAAAGCTCCTTTTTCTCCATTGCAATTGATTTAATTCTTCCGGATTCTTCTGATTCAGATTCATTTAATTGCCATTCAATTCAAAAACTAAAAAAAAAAAGAATTCTTCATTCCAACAGTCATTTTATAAAAGTACCTATTATATCCAAAATACTACACTTCATTTGACCACTTAATTACACACACATACACCAGGTTGTTAACAAGTTGAACCTGTAAACACTAAATCAGATGGCATAAGTAAGATTAAATCTCATAATGATACGTTTGCCTGCAAATTGATTTGTTGAGTCAGATTAGTCATACGAAGAGAATGAATCATTTGTAATTCAGTGTTGGCAGAGTTGCCTGCCTGTGTACTGGCATGCTCATTATTTTGAAAATCAATTGTATGTGTGTGTTTGTGTGTGTACCCTCTGTGCAGATGCATTGTGGACCATCTGGTGTGTTGGTGCAGGCTGCTCCATTCATGCAGGGTTCTGAGGCACAGTGATTAAACTGAAACTCACACGTCTTACCTGCAAATCCTACACACACCAGAATATAAACAATTTTCTCTCAAGATACATATTTTAAGATAATTCAAGCTTGCTGAAAAATGTTTGCGTTCAGACACACACACACACACCTGGTGGACAGGTACAGGTGTAGTTGTGTCCTTCATGTCTCTGTGTGACGTCACTGCAGGTTCCATTGTTCTCACAAGGATTTGAATAACACGCGTCAAATTCCTCACAAAATGCTCCCAAGTACCCGACCTCACACTGGCAGTAAAACATGCTCTGCAACACACACACACACACACACACACACACACACACACACACACAATTTCTCATCCTAATACCACAAATTCACCTTTGCTGTTTGGAGGGTCAGTGAAATATAATTCATAAAATTTAGCAGACTTCTTAATTCAAAACAACTTACAATTGTTGATTTTTTCAGTGCAAGTGATGAGTGTCTTGCTTAATGACTTAAAAGTGACATCTTTGTTATATCTCTTGGTTGGCTCAGCTCAACTGCACTCCACAGTGAAAATGTCTTGAAGCAGTAGCTCAGTGGTAGCTCAGTTAATAAGACACTTCATCAGTAATCAGAAGGCTGCTGATTCAAGCCCTGCCACCATCAAGTGGGTCATTGGGCAAAGCTCTCAATCTTCAATAGCTCATATTATGTTCAATGATAATTGATAAGTCACTTTGGATAAAAGCATTCTCCAAATGCTCAGTGGCTAAGACACTGGACTTGTATTCAGAAGGTTGCTTGTTCAAGCCCCCACCATTGACAGGTTGCCACGGTTGGGCACCTGAACAAGGCTCTTAAGCCTCACTTGCTCAAAAATTGGGTTCAGCAATAATTTCAAAAATTATCATCTGCTAAATGCCTAAAATGTAAAATTAAATAAGCAATAACAAAACTTATAAAGACAGACAAGTTTACAGATTGTGATGGCATGTGGTAAAGATGAGTAAAAATCATCTGTCAATGGTTACACATCTACACAAACTGCCTCTGGTAACAGTATCACATTAAGAACTGTGTAAGGATCACACACAGGCTATTAACACCCTATGATCACCATATATCATGCAACAGTTGTAGCAGTATCCAATCCAATAAGGAGAAATTTGCAGGTCCATCTTTATTCCAACTTTGACTTCAATGACAGTAAATCCCAATAGTCAGAAGTAGGGGCACTAATTTCAAATGAATGCCCATAAGTGAGACTCACCAGGCCAACATGACTGTACAGTTCAGGTGTTGGCATATTTTTCCTACAGCAAATGAAAAATTGAAACAATGTCTAGTAAAGAAATTAAAAGTGGGTTGTAATCAATATAAATTATATGTTACCACAGTAGGTTGTGTAATGCACTCTCCTTTCCCAGTGCATACTGGATCAGTAAAGCTGGTGCCTGGCTCCAGACAAACACTAGACTTTACGGTGATCTGCAGGCGCAGAGTAACCACCAGTCCAGAGGGGGCGCCATCATGCATCACAGCTACACACAAACACAGAAAGTCATGCACATCACCCAGTCCTCATTATTTAAAGATTTGCTGTTGGATAATTTAAAAATAGCACAAACTAGGAATACCAAACTGGATGAGAGTGTGAGCTGCTGCTGCACATTGCTCTGGTGCCGGAAAGAGATTAAAATCTAACAAAAATGGAGAACTTACTTATAAAGTAGTTCTGTCCGAGTGGCAATAGCCCATCAGAGATGACAAGGCCATTAAAATCCTGCTGGAACCAAACCACTGATCCGTCCGATACTGAACACTGATCAAACCCGAGAACACCAACACGCCACAGTGCTGCAGCACCGCTAGTGTTCAGTACCAACCTACAACACAACATGATCATATAACATTCATAATGTTAATGTTTTCAGCACTGAATAAATGGTCTATTTGTTATTATACTGGGTAAAGTCTTAGCAAAGGTTGTACACTGAATTGTGCGGACAAAAAGAGAATTAAAATGAGGGATGGGGTAACGTTAAATAGGAATAAAAAAGATATTACTTATTTACACATTGTGCAGAGAGGATTATTAAATTTAAACAATGAACAAAATTAGTAAGATATTTTAGTGTGACTGACCAATCATTAATTAAACATCATCCACTTTATCATTATTTTTACTTTCATACACATGAACTGCCACAAATGAATTAACCAGCTGCATCTTTTTTTTTTTTTTACCAATAAAGACCACAGCTTTACTGTCAGTGAGGAAGCCATTGCAGTTCCATCAACAACTGCAATTGTGGGCAGAACTAAAAAACTTTCTGCAGTTCAGTGGCTCCGACTAACATGACTGCATGTTTTTGGACTGTGGGAGGAAATTAGAGCTCCCGGATGAAACCCACGCAGACACGAGGAGAACATGGAAACTCCACACTGAAAGAACCCAGGACCTTCTTGTTGTGAGTCTTGTTGTGTCACTTTATCACACTTTCGGAGGAAACTCGAGCATGGATTAACCTCTGACCCAGGTACAACAAGAAAACTACACACTGAAAGGTCCAAGCTGAGAATAAAATCCAAGACCTTCTCACTGCGAGGTTACAGTGCTACCCACCGAGCCACGATGCTGCTCTTTTAAACATGTTAAAATATATTGTGGTTTATCTTTTCCCCTATTATCAGTTTTGTAAAAGTCAGTGGAGTGTGTTTCCCTGCTGGTCCTGTGCATCTCAACATAACTTACTTTACTGCAGTTCCTTCAGCGATCTCCATGGAAAACGTCATCATACCGGCAGTTTCAGTTCCTGCAATGCTCACACACTCCGATCCATCAGAGATCTAAAACACACACACACACACACACACACACACACACACACACACACACACAAACACATCCACATGTAAAGACATGTACAGTACATCAATCATAAAACACACACACACACACCTGTAGCTCCTCCCACTGAATCTCCTCCACTTTCTGTCCAGGCTTTGGTTGCCATGGCTGCAATGTAGGCATTGCCTGTGTCTCACTGAGCTCTGTGATTGGCTGAGATGGCTGAGTGGTGGTAGCCGGGGTAGCTGCCAGGTCCCAGCTGGCCTCGTCCAGGTCAAACACTGAAGGTCGGTCACACCTTTCCCCAGTGTACCCATCACTGCACGTACAGACGAACCCCACACCCTCACGTGTGCAGTTTCCATGCAGACAGGGGTCAGGAACGCAGAGGTCAACCAAGTACTGAAAAAAAGATCCATAAACACAGATTACAAGTATCAGTGAGCTGGAGCTTCAATAATTGAGTGATTCAGAGCAATTAAGTAAATTTATTTCCTAGGGAAACAAGCAAAACTAGATACCAATTCATAATATTGTATCTTGTATAGTCGAACAATGAGAATTGCTATTAAACTATTCTAGGCCAATTACTTGCTATGTACCACTCCCCCTGTTATTAGCAAACTTATTTTCATTAATTTCATGATTTTTAATTTTAATTTATTATATTTAATTTATTGATGTAATTTATTATTGTCTTGATCATGGTTGCAGTGGTTTCCCTGGAATCACTTGACAGTGATTTAGATTTTCAATATAAGGCTGCACAGGTTACTGAGAGCCCAGTTTGCAAACATTATTCACAAAACTTTATTCATTCGTTTGTTTCTTTATCTTTTACCAGTTAATTTAACCACTTAATCACTTAATAATGGGTTCAGAGCCCACCGTGAAACAGGGCAGCAAGACACATTCAAGAAGTCAAAGTCATCATTCATGTAGACAAACCGCCACTGCACTGGTGTGTATCTCATTATTACAGAAACTACACAAGAAAGGCCGTGTGACATCATCATGACTGCACAGAATTCTGCTAACCAATCCCAGCATGAGCAGTCCTTCAGTCAACCAATCAGAGAGCAGCAGACTTGGGTTAGTCTGCGTCAGGACTGAGGCCTGGAAGCGGGATGTGAGACGTCAGTGTGACGTTGAAGGAGAGAGAAGGAGATCAAAAGAGAGGATAAATGAAGGAGAGAGAGAGAACATCATCTCCATCTCCATCATCTCCTCTGTTTAATTCTACTCTTGATCAGGACAGGAACTTACTGCGGCCACAAAACCTTCTGCCTAAAACGTTCCTCGTAGAGTGTCCCTCTGACACCCTACTAGCCAATCATTGCTCGTGTGTGTAGCAGAGCTGAGATTCAAATGAATTCTAAGCTCTCTGTAACAGTTTAAAATGAAGCGAATGGGAAATCATTTTTAAATTACCCCCTCCTCCAAGGGTGTTTAATGGAGTTGTGGTGAGGGCTCATGATAGAATTATCAATTATCATTTACAACAAAGATAATTATTTACTTTATATATTTATTTACTCACACTTTCATATAGCTTAGAATAGCTATTTTTTATATTATGGTAACATGACGGGTCACCCATGTGGAAACATGCCAAACTTCACACAGACAGTATAGGGGAGACAAAAACTACATGTTAAAGAGTAAAATTTAGCGTTAAGGTAATAAGATGCTCTGTCAAATTAACAGTTTGAAGTAAAGAGTAATATAATACACTCCTCATCCACTCTGTATATGGGTCAATGGGTAAAATAACACTCACCTACACACACACACACACACACACACACACACACAAACAAACACATTAACACACTGTGAGGGTTCTGAATCGTTACCTCCCTATTATTAATGCACAGTATTGCTAAGCATACCGGTGTACTGGTCTGGAAGGCTGTACCAAAGCAAAGCTCAAGGTAGAAACTTGAAGCTCAATCTGAGGGATCAAGAATGGATTGGAATGGTCTGATAGTTCCTTTTAATTCATGGTGTATGAGCTGAAGGTTATCACTGTCCAGTTCTAGAAATGAATGAAGCGTCATTATTTGTGTCTCTAAACTGGACAGCACTGAGCTGCACCAGAATCCTGGCTGCAAGTTTTTGGACTGTGGGAGGAAACCCCAGAGGGCTCCCAGATGTAACCCACACAGACACAGTATGAACATGCAAACTCCCCACAGAAAGAACCCAGGACATTGCTAGCTAATGAACCACCGTGCTCCCCACCACACACATACACCAAGGTGTGCTAATAACAGTACTGAAGGACAACAGTGGTAATTTGAGCCATGAGCAAGCAGGCTGTGTTTCCACCCCCAGGATAAAACGATGGACAAATGAATTAATGTAATTAATAAAATATGAGGTTTCTTTGATGTTCCTTTGATGTCAATACAGTCTATCTTCGGTTCTGTTCTGTTGCTATAACAACATTCTCCTCTACATTTACAGCGCATGAGCACTAACACACATGCACACACTCACTCACACACACACACACACACACACATGCTTGTATGTGGACTCATACCTGGCAGTTTGCCCCGGTGTATTCAGTGGTGCAGGTACAGGTGTATCCATCCTCCACATGTTCACATTCTCCTCCATTTAAACATGGTGAACCCTCACACAGGTCCACTGAGGTCGTCTGTGTAAATGTTTCATCAGTTGTTACGGAGGACAAAACTACTCCATTGAGGAAGAAAAGAAGAGGAAGGACGAGTGTGAGCAGCTCCATCACACCCTGGAGAGAGATTTTACCGTCTGAACAGCTCTGTCTGTCGTCTGTGTGTGTGTGTGTGAGAGAGAGAGAGAGTGTGTGTGTTGTGGATGAGAGAGAAAGACTGGATGAGGTGGATTCGGAGGCTAAGAGGCGGAGACAGAAATAGCAGGGCTATACTAGAAATAGCACAGTGTATACTCTCCCTCTACATACTGCATAATTCTCCCAAACCCCTGTACACTATAGTTAATACATTTATTCTACACATATTTTTAGGCCATCCTGTTGGTTTACTCTAAGCACTGCAGAGGGCGGAGCAGGTGCAGCAGTGTTGTTGGGATTTCTATACCTTGTATTGGTCTCTTTATCAGGAACAAAGTCCATGTAAGTGTTGATTGTAGGTAGAAGGGCAACACACACAAGTAACTTTAACAGAGGATATTTTCAGATCAAGTCAAGTCAATTTATTTGTAAAGCACTTTTTACAATAGACATTGTCACAAAGCAGGATTTATACAGTTCATGCAAAAAAGACAGATGTCACTGCTAGGTTGTTTTCAAATGCATTTACATTGAGGAGTTTTGCTGAGCTTGATGCACTGATACCAATCCAATGCACATAACCCAGTCCTTATTTATAAAACAGGCCATTAGGACAGGTGGAGTGATGCGGTTATGCTTGGATCTTTAGTATAGTGGGAATGTTCATTAAAAACATCATGCATTGCCAAACATGAGCCATCGAGAGTGACAATTAAAGGTGTAAGAGAGGAGTAGAAGAAGGACGGTGCTGAATCATAGTGAACATGCACACACAAAGCTCATTTAGAGTCTCATCACTCCTAACCTGTCCTTGTGGTAGTCCGTGTGTGTTCTCTCACCAGGCTCTCCATCTCCTGCTAGAGCACTACGGAGGCGGTTTCCATGGCGACTGGGCAGCTCGCGTGTGCTTTGCTGCTCTTCGTGTCTCAGGATTGCACAGAAGAAACATTAGGTACCTCAGTCATTACTGGTGTATCACACAACGTGATTTTACAGACATGTAAGCTAATCTCAGGTACAGTGTACGTTTACAATCTTAGATGCAAGAAACATACCTACTGCTGAAAATATTTTTATTATTTCATTATTCATTAATCTTCAGGATGCTTTTTCCTTGCTCAACTGTAAACATCGGCCTCAAAGCAGGAATATACACCAGACACCAGTACATGTCAGGACATCACACACATACAAAATATGTACTACTTCATTCATTCATTGAATTAGTTACTCATTCACCAGTGGAAGCATGAAAATGTTTAAGAGAGATAAGATTGTTATCAAAATCTGGGAATGTGAGACGACAACCAAGGAATGGAAAGGAAGCATAATGGATCTGATTTTTAATAATGAGGTGCTGTGCAGAGCTGCAACAACTACAGGGGCAAGTGATGTTAGCATTAGCAGAAGGAATTACAATCAAATGTGGCAGAGAATGTTAGTGTGGTGCAAGATAGGTATTTGGACAGCAAAGAGGGGTGCTGACGGGTTTAAAGTTAAAGTTGGACTGCATCAGGGGTCGACTCTGAGTGCTTTCTTGTGAGGAATGATCATGGACAGGCTGACATTTAGGAGTCTTCATTGACTATGACGTCCGTGACTGACACTGATAGAGTTCTGTGAAAAGAAGGGTGCTGAAGATGGAGCCACTAGGAAGGATGAGAAAAAGAACAAAAAGGAGGTGGTGGAAGACAGAGGAGGAGGCTCAGGACATGATGGAGATGAATGTGGCCCCTAAAATTTATGAGGCTGAAAACAGTATTTATTATAAATGTACACATTTTTATTAATAATTAACAAGATTTGTCTCTGAGGTAAAATGAGAATGTTTCTAAAGCTACACATTGTACTACCTTGTGTGCAGTATTAACACTACTAGTAGTGCACTAGATATTGTAGTTAAGTACGATGGTGTTGATTTGGGACGCTGTCTCATTTTTCTTCTTGGTCATAAAAACTTCTGGTGATCAGTGATGAGTTGCTGTCGTTCTGCTTCTCCTGTCCAATTACTCTGGTTTGATGATGGCAGGTAAGGTGGGCACCGATATCCTGTGATTGCCTTCATTGACCTTGTGACCACCTTACTTCCCCTTGTAGTTATGATGTAACAGTTAGGGGTGCCACTGTAACTGTTAATGATTTCCCTTTTTTAAACTACATCATATGTTGCTTTACTCTGAGGTTGTTCTGATAGAAACCAGTTCACACTCCTGAGGAAAAAGACTGAAGTCATCACTGACGTGCCAGCAATGCTGGTCCTGCTACATGAGACGGAGACCAGACGTGTTTGCACCAAGGTCCAGAACTCACAACAGACTGAATAATGAAGAATTCCAATATATTTATAGTTTCTGCAAGTTATAACATTTACTTTAATGTAAATTTTGTGTTTGAATTCTTTGTATCGTTCGCATGATTTATTTAAAATATCCTCCAGTCCACCCAACAAGGACGGGCCCCTGTCAAGTCTGGTTCCTCTTAAGGTTCTTCATTGTATTTTTAGGGAGTTTTACCATGCCAGTGTGAGGTTTTTGGTCTGGTAGTCCTAAAATCTAAAGCTGCTTTGCGACAATATTGTAAAAATTGCTATCCAAATAAAACTGACTTGACTCTAAGAGCCCTCATATATATCGCCGAGCCCTAACCCCCGAATGAATCAACGTTTGTTCTATCTATGCGAGTTCTCGGTAAATGAATGAAACCAGACTGAGTCAAACAGTTGCTTTATTTTGTGTGTCCAGGTAAAAACAAGAACCTGATGCAGTAAATTATTGCAGATCTTTAGAAACCAGCAGATGAAGGTTTTTAAGAGGGGGAGGGGGGTGTTTAAGAGAGTGAACGCTAACGCCTGCCTCAGACAGGTAACACACTGCGAGCACGCACACACCACCCACCACCACCATCATCATCATCATCATCATCATCATGCACCCATCCACGCCAGCAGTGCAAACAAAGACAAATTAACTACAGCCAGGAGGAAAAAAAATAACAAAAATAAAAAAGCAGACAGTCGCACCTCAAACCAGGTGCACCGAGAGCTGCATATAAACTTTATTCCATAAATGATTTTTTTGTCTTTTTTTAAGTTTTGAAATGTCATCTGGCCGTGAAACACTAAAATGAGACCAGCCGATTTCTAACTGTATTTTTAGCGCTCAGCTACATGACCTAACCACATAAGAGCGGAAAAATAAAGAAACATTGGTCTACTCTATCAACACACCGCCGAGCAGACACTCGCAACTTTTTAACATCGGCCAGAATACCAATCCAGCTCTGATGATTAAAAAAACAGAATAATAATTATAATTATAATAATACAATTATTGATCCTACACTTCCATCATCGCTACTCACATCCAACCAACCAAGCGCAACTTTCTTACAGAAAATAAAGAACTGAAGTAACATAACACACAGTGGAGAACAAAGAATGAGCATAAAGTTGGTCTGTACAAATGATCTTTGGAGCTGTAGGAGAGCGTATGTACACACACACACACACACACGCACGCACGCGCGCACATACACACACACACGTTCCTTACACTGATCAGATCAACTTGCAGGATTAACTCCAGATCTCCAACTCCTCGGGTCAATTTATTTATCCGCAGTTATGACATCACAAGTCTCAGTGTGGATATGCAGCCAAGGACCAAAAACCCCAAAACCAAATGTTGAACTAAAGCAGGAGGAAGTCATGATCAGTGTGTGTGTGTATATTAATAGAAGGCATTTTTCCGATGTGTGTTGTGTGTACACGGGTGTGTGTGTGAGATCAGGACAGGTGGAAAGACTGCTGGCCCTCCCGAGCTGCCATTAACAGTTTCTCCCTCATGATCTCAATGCTGGAATAATCCGGAAGCTTTAGGTAGTTTACACACGTCATCACAGACGGCAGGAAATCGTCTGGGTTCTCCGTCGACTCGAACGTCTTGCGGACGATCGTCAGAGGGGGGTTCAGGCTCCGGAAACCTGAAACAGGAACCAAAGTAAGCGGCCATGTGATGGGAACTCGATAAGCTGCGGCGTATCGAGTGATGGGACTCGAGTAACGGTGTCTGATGCGATGGAACAGTCGGGTGTGTTCCTTACCTCCGACTGGTAATCGAGGACTCCCAGTTACAAACTGCAGGAACAGTCTCTGCTGCTCTGGATCGAAATTACTCAACACTTCAAACAGGAACCGGACAGCCCGACTACACACACACACACACACAATAAAAGTGTAATAAGGACTATATTATTCTCATTTGACTCCGAGTGAGCATCCAGATGTTGTTTCTACAGAATATGACGATCAACATGGCTTTCTTGTGTCAGCCAATGAAAGAGTTCGGTACTGTTGCACACACGTGGGGTCACGTACCTGTCGTGTGTGTATCCGTGGTCGGGTCTGCAGCACTCCATTAGAGTTTTAACATCCCACGTCTCCGTTTTACTCCCACACAGCAACAGATCCAACTGATCCAGAGAGAGAGAGAGAAAGTGTGATGAATGGACAAATGCGAATCGAAGAAATAAGAGATTTAAGGATTAATTCGAGTTACCTCCTCTGGGTAGAAGTACTGTAGATGTTGCAGGGAAAACACAGACTCGAACCCTTCCCTAAACGACTCAAACTGTCGTGATACTCCCTCGTTCAGGGTCCAGTACACCACCAACTGCTCGGACAAACACACACATACCAATATACATTTAAAATGATTTTCTTCCAACCCCCCCCCCCCTAGCAGTAGCTAGCAAATGTCCGTTTGTCTTTATGCTCTTGTGAAGCACATGTAGGATTTAAGGTGTGTATCTGATATGATGAGTGTATGGGGTGTGAGGTGTAGGTTTGAAACATGGGCTGAGAGGTACAGTGTACGGGGTGTGAAGTGAGAAACTCACCCTCAGGTACTCATCCAGGTTGTGGATCGTAACAGGAACATCTTTGCCTCCCTTCTTCAGTTCGATGTTGGGGAATCCAGGCAGTGTGAAGTCCAGCCCCAGATCCTCCACTGAACAGCCGTTCATGTTCAGACTCTCGAGCGCCTGCTGTAGTGTTTCCCTCGTCTACGACAGAAAAACCCCATCAGAGTCAGAACATATGTGATCGGATTTCACCTGGAGGATCTGAAGTGTTACTTCATCAGAAATGTTTCTGAAAGCATCGCGAAATGTTCACAGTCTGACCAACATTAGAAAATGTTCTTTCATACGTGTGATTTGTCCTGCTCCAGTCTTCTCTTCTGCCTGATGATGTCCTCCAGATGTTGGATGGACTTTGCGACACCAGGGTCGATGTTCACCAGATCATGAGAGCTGATCGATGACTCACTTCTTAACATCCACTTATAGAAAGGTAAACCCAGAGGCAGATCCAGCTACACACACAGAGAATAAGAGTCAAGTCGAAAGTAACAAGACCATTTAAATAATCCTGAATTAATCCTAAATTATTCTGAAATCAATTCCTTAAACACTGTAAGAACAATCAGAACCTGTTTAGGACTTTGAATTAGTAGATGCCATCTTTGTTAGTGATCGATTTAGTTCCCAAAGGTATTTGATCCACTGCACCTAAAGATTTTATCAGTTTTTTAAAGATTCTTTTTCTTTTATTTAGAAAACTATTTTCATTACTGTGCAGTAAATTCGTCCTCCACATTTAAACCTGATCCGTGCAGT
>JAYDZG010000009.1:1977410-1987987 GCA_034509265.1 Microcambeva bendego | reverse complement strand
TTTTCTCTCCAGTCAAACCCTTTAGAGATCTTTATTACATTATTACCACACTCACCACAGACCGGCTCGTATCACTGTACCCATGTTACACCCATAGGTACACGTACTGGCATTCATGCAAGAGCCTTTTCTTTAATGCAAGTAGGGTAAATTATTAACTGGTTTTATGCTAATATTTATGTTAGAAATTTAGTAGATAATATTGTTCTAAATAATTAAGCATGAAAATAAACAGAATAAAACCATAAAAAATGCGGAGGATATTAGTGGTGGAAAAAAAAACCTGAGCCGCTTATTTGCAGGGGTTTACTGTATAAGGGGTGTGTGTGTGTGTGTGTGTGTGTGTGTGTGTATACCTGTTATTAGATACAGAGTCTTTGTTAGCAGTGCGGGCCAGGCCACTGACCCCAGCAGTACGTGAGGGCTCAGAGTTTGTGCTGTTGTTCTGACCCCCCAGTTTGCCCCAGGTTTTGGGGTTCAGACTGGCCAAGAAGGAGGATTTGGGGGATGCTGTGGTGGTGGGACTCTTAGCTGGAGGGGAGAAAAGACAAAAATTTAAAATCATACAGAAGGTTTATAGAATTATAAGGTACTCGATTCTAAGTATAATATTTTATTGATATTTTTACATTTTATATCTTGATTGCTATTTTATTGTTTGTTTATAAGGATTTTAACAATTTTTTTTTTTACTTTTTGTTACATTCATGGTGGAAACACCATTTCTGAAAAGGTTTGTACAAACATTTTCTATTTACATGTTAGATTATCTGATAATAATGAATTACACTTCTGAATTCTGCAGTGAAAATTCATCCATCACATCTGATCCTAGGTCAGGTCTTCTGTCCACATACAAAACGTGCAGCCCTTTTTTTAACCAATGCACCCACTTTTTCTGCCAAGCCGGGTCCTTACACAGAGTTAAAAGTCAAGCAGAAATGTACCCCACTAGATGCCACCCAGCTCAGTGGTGAGATTCGAAGTAGTCGAATATCCCACTGGACCTGAATGTTTATTTTCAAACCCAGCCCGAAGTAAAGCAGAAATGGTAGACGTCATCGTCGCTGTTCACACATAACAGGTCAAGGGGGCATTATGGGTGCAGAACGCTTTACCCCATGTGTCCGGAGGCGGCATTTTAAAAACAATGACTGTTGTGAGCATGTGAACTTCTCAGTTTCCTCCTCACACCTGCATTCAGCTTAGTTTTGTCACGTAATTGATCTTTGAGTGTTTGTGGTTTTAAAGTGAATTGTTTACCTTGATTATCCACTTTATCATCGTCTCTAGGTGGAGAGTATTTGGGTCGGCGCGGAACTCTCCGAGGAAGCCGTTTCCTCTTTAGAACATCACTGAGGCGACTGTAACACATCCAACACACACACACAGTTATTTACAATTACCGAGGCTGTAAGTACACTTTCATAACTGACTATGTGTAGTAGTACAGTTCACTTCTGCATTGCTGTGTGTGTGTGTGGGGGGGGTTGTATACCCTTGTGGGCTGAGGTCCAGCGAGTCCTCCATGTTGTTGTGAAAACTGGGAGAACCCAGATCCGGTGTGACACTGGAGGCAGCAGGGGCGGTTGCTGTGGTGATGGTGGTGGTTGCTGCAGTGATACCACTGGTGCATGCCTTAGGGGGGCTGGATAAAAGTGACTCGCTTTCGGCCAAGTTCTTAACCTGGTGCATCACACCTACACACAGATGGTAACTGTCACACGTACTAACACAAGCTCCAGACTATTCAACCGATTTTACTCATTTAATTAAAGACATGATAGACACGATTGTGTGAAGCTGTGTGTGTGTGTGTGTGTGTGTGTATGCACGTACCTTCTCTCCTGAAATAAACACTGAACACATCAGGAAGCTTCTGCATCAGAATTTCTGCCATCTGGAGTGACCCGACCACAATCTTCAGGTCCTGACTGGACAGCATGGAGGCTATGTGACTGAACACACAAACACACACACACACTTCAGCTTTCAGTCTGATAATCACTCAAACCAAGAGGTTTCCATTCATAAAAAAACGAGACATTATTTTCAACATATTTAACCTTCCACTGAATTCTTTATGAAACAATCACTTGTTTTTGGGTTCTCTGGGTTCTGAGAGATGTGAGAGACATGGGTATTGGTGTGGGTACCAGAAGCTCGGTGTGTAGCAAGATGTGGAATGTGTCTGTGTAGAACAAAATATTTACACTGGCATTAGCTTGAGGAAGACATGGTGCAAAGAGAATGAGGTTGAAGATAAGGTCAGGATGATGGACAAACCGATAGACCATCTTCAGGTTATTGTAATAAAAGCTACTTACAAAATGTTCAGTATTTTGTTTTGGATGAACCTAAAGTGCACCCATCCTTCACTTGTGATCTTAATGTGACCTCATCTAAACTTTTGAATACACAATTCCAGCCGTTCAATGTTTTAGTACTTTTTGCACAACTAGTTGTCGTTGTCGGACTGTAATTGATGCTCGAGGGCACATGACAAGTTATTGAGACATTATCCTTTTCTGTTGGGATGTACACACCACTGTTGTTGATCTTTGTTTAAATAAATTATTTCATGCTTCTACTTAAATGCCCGACTTTCATGATCTATTATCACTGTAGCGTGAACTTTCTACGTTAGATACATTTCCAGAGTGAGTTCTGATCATGTTCTGAGGTTGTTTAAGCTGCACCTCTCATCCCGAGCTGAGGTTAGGTACGAGGACCGACCTGGAGACGGCGTGGTTCCGCAGTACGTCTTTGAGCAGCTCCGAGTCAGAGAAGAAGATAATGCGCAGGATCGCTCTGAGGCACTTGTGTCTGACGGCGGGGCCGGCCGAGGAACTGTACACCTCGTAGAGCACCCCGAACAGAGTCTTAATGAAACAGCGTGCTAACTCCGCCTCCTCACGCATCAGCTCCGCCCTCGCATCCTCGCCTCGAACCTCCACATGACCTACGGCAAGAGACCAGAAGAATAACTTTTATCTACAAACCCAATTCCACAAAGTATTTTTACAAAGAGGTTAACTAGTGATCCATTCATTTCATTATAAACTTTAACGATGAGCTTCAGGACACATTACACCCTATGTGGTCCTCTACAGCCCCTACTGCGTCATGTTAGCTGGTCATTAATGAGCCAGAGTAAATGAGATTTAGTGTTTCGAGTGTTCGATGCGCGCCTGTGTACCTGTGTTAGGATTAATGAGGGGGTTTGGTTTCCTCTGGATTCCTCGTGCTGTCCCTGTGTCCTCGTTTATCTGCTGCATAGAGTTGAAGTCGATGGTGTAAACACGACCAAGTGTGGAAAGACTGATCTCATCCTCACCATTCTGATGAGCAGTCTGACACACACACAAACACACACACACACACATATATATACACACATAATCAGCCACTGTTCTGCTGAAATCAAACATTCACAGAGAACAGCAGGCTGTTTGGGCTTCTCGTTACTCAGAAAACTGACTGATCTTTAATAAAGTCCAAGATCTGAGCAGCCGTTTCACGCAGGACGGCGTCGGACACGGTGTGTTCTGACAAGCCCAGCGAAACGGCGCCGACATAACTGGTGCCAACTGAGACATGACATCAGCTGAATAGGTTAGCGTGAATAGGAATTGAGATGATTGGAGATGTTTCACTTCTTTGCTTATTGTTCTCTGTGTATTTGTGGTTCCTGCTTGGGTCTCTCTGACCTCTGTTATGACGGAAGGTCTGAGGGCAGGTTGTGGAATTGAATGCTTTGAACCTGTGTGGATAATTTGTGGTTCCATGAACCTTCCACTTATGAATGATGGGACTGACTCGCTCCTGGTTTGATTGTTAAAAACAGGTAACAGTAAAATTTAATAAAGCATCGTAATACTTTTTAATGCAGTGTTTATCGTAAAATAATGAATACCTCGTTCTCTCTTCACATTTGATGACGTGTGTGTGTCAGAGAGAGATAGAAAGTGGACTTTTAGTACATCAATTGCATGTCGGACGTTTGTTTTTTCTAATTACGCTACTTCATGATCGTAAATCGGGGGCAGGCGTAAACGAAAGGTCTGGTAACGAAGCGTCTCGGTGATCTTCACCTCAATGATGCGACTGTCAATGCGGTTGTAGGGGTGCCACAGGCCTCGATCGTCTCTCCATTGCCATACTGCCACCTCTGTTGTGTGAGCACTACCCTTCTTCAGCATGGCATCCACCGCAAATATACCCTCTCTAGGGAGACATGGCATCAGCTCACTGAAACACACACACACACACACACTTTATGAGATGACAATACAATAACACTTCATCACATCCAGAATAAAACGACAAATTCTCCAATAATTTAAATAATCAGAAACTAAATATGTTTGTTGGGGATTGTAATGTCATGTTCTACATCTTGGTTACATTAATGACAGGAAACGGCCACTCACCACACAAGCTGCATTAGTACACAGGTTAGACTGAACACATTTGTGGACTATTTTGTTTCTCCAATTCACCTCACTTACATGTTTTTGGACCATGGGATTAAAGACACACAGACATGCGGAGAACAACTCGAGACAGAAAGGACCCGGACCTTCCCCGTCTGGGGGTCGAACCCTGAGAGTGCTACACAATGAAACTAAATATGAAATCAGAAAATCTAACATGCAAATGAGATCTAGCAGGTGGGCGTTCATGTACAAGAAGCAAAATATTATTAAGCCACAGAGACGATCATCAAAGCCTCTCAGGGACCTCCAACATCAAAAAGGAAAAAGGTACCAGATAAGGGAAGTGAGCTCATAGAGCTCCTGGGGGCTTCTGGGTACGAGGTCGATCTGTTCCTGACAGCTCCCGCTTGATGCTCCACACAACAGGAAACGTAACGTCTCTGCTATATCTGCGCACACACACACACAATACACATCAAATCATGAAATTCACAGACTTGTCCATCCCTATTATAGAGTATGGAGCTGTGCAGGTGTGTATGAGACTCACTTTGCCTCATGAGCTGTACTGCGAGGGAGGGGCAGTTGGAGCACATGAGAGAGAACATGCGCACCACCATGATGAACATTCCTGAGCTGAGCACTGGTGGAGTCACCACTAACAGCTGCTGGATGTTGGTCAGTAGATCACGTGATGCCACCTGCTGCAGCAGATTCTACAGAAAAAAAACCACATTACCATTACAGAATCAGCACAGTGATGAGACGATGCACTCTATGGCAGGTCAGACATCCCATTTCAAGACCTGGGTCAAGTTTAGGGCTTTGTTCTTTCATCCTAAAACATGGGCACAAGGGCACAGTCATCATGGAACTTCCAAAAATTGTTGCCACAAAGCTGTAAGCATGTCTAAAAATGTGTACACATCAGCAATGGGTGTGGCAGGAAGATTTGGACTCGATTACAAGTGGTGGATCAACCCAACAGGTCAAACCTGAGCTGAACGTTTCTGTAAGGTATTTTTAAAGCGTCACTGATCATCTCACCTCCTCGTGCTGGAAATTATCCACCAAGCGAGCAAAACAGAGGCATGTGCTCTCCACTGACTTCTTATCCTGAAAAAACAGAAAAGGAAACATGGCACACGTCAGTCCAACCTAATCACATTTAATTATTATACAACAACTATTCTCCTGCCATTTAACCAATTCATTCCAGTCTGGTGACCAGGAACCTGCACTGAGAAGTGTGAGTATGTGGAATCCACTCATCCACAGTGATGTCACTGGGGGAGCGGGGTGGGGGGGGAATAAACCACTTTCATGCAGGTGCCTCAATCTATCAACATAGCACAGCAGCAACAAGAAACCCTATTTCAGCTCATGTCTCTCCCTCTTTAGACTCAAAGCCAATCGTCTGTTTGCGTAGGAGCCCTGCTGGATAACAGCACACCTGAGAGGTAGTGCTTTCTTTGGAGAATGTGATAGAAACAGCATTACATACCCAAACAAAAACCTAAACAGAACTCTGACGTGAATATAAAGAGATATAAAACCGAAAAATCTCCCTCATGATATTTTCACACACTGTACCATACTGCTGAGGGTGTACGTGTGTGAGTACGTACCTGGTGTGTAAGTCTCTGGGTGAGCAGAGGCAGTGAATCGGCTACGAAGTGGAACTCGTCGGGTGTGATGCTCTGGCAGCAGTTTGCGGCTATGGCTAACGCGTTCCTCTGAGCATTAATACTGAAAAACTCCAGATACAGCAAACAGTCGGCTAACCCTCCCTAAACACACACACACACACACACACACACACACACACAAATACAGACACACAGGCTCAATATCTCAAATTTATAAACAGCATTCACAGCACTCATAATGCTTCACCGTATTAACACACCTTCTCACAGTGGAACAGGAAGCGTGGTTCAACAATGAGAGCTGCGACTGCTTTACACTGTGTGGACTAGGGTTGGGCGGTATAACAGTATTTCGGTATACCACGGTATTTAAATATGATGGCGGTATTTAAATATGGTGACGTATATTAACCAAGTGACACAACACCATATGTCTACATTGAAAACGGATATTCTGCGCATCCATAATACGAGAGCAGTGGGAGGGGGTTACCAGTTGGAGCTCACTGATTGGCAGTGAAGGATCTCACTGAGCCCATAACGCAGAGAGAATTTCTTTTTTACAAAAACAGCACACGTCAAGGCCTAACGATAGCGACGCAAAACACTAAAATAAAACTTTAAATAAATACCTTAAATACAAAATGGATTAGAAATGACGATGGATGTTTCTGTAAACAGTACATGTTCACTAAACATTCATGAGTGGTGACAAAGTTTAGAACTTTACTGTCGAATTTGATTACCCTGACGCAAGTTTATCGCCATAGCAACGGTGTGAACAGATGCCGCTTCCAGATTAACTTCCACATGAAAAACTTGAAACCTCACAATGCGTCATATATTTTTACAACATATAGAAAATCGTGCAGTTATCAGTGCTGCACACATTTAAATAGTAACTTAAGACTTAAATAAACACTTTAAATTCAACAAGAATTGTGACACTTAATAGCAGATAAAGCTTCATAACAGCATCTCACACTTTAACAGAGGGAAAACTCAACCTCCAGGTTCAGGTATAGGCTCTTTTTACTCAAATAATATTACTGTACTTACTGCATTTAAATACTTCAAGCTTGCATGTGCACAAGCAGCCAGTAATGTGTCTGGTTTTCTGCCTATGAGTTCATTATATTTATATTAAATTGTGAATGAGAATGTTTACTCACGGCCTGCAGTATAGCTTTGCTGTGTCTCCGTGAGAGCATCTCCAGCGCTGTGAGAGCCTGTTCAGCCACATCAATGAACTGGATCACCTGAAGCTGCACACACACACACACACACACACACACACACACACAACATGAAATATACATGACGTAGCTCAACTAAGAAAGAAAGAAAAAACATTAACACACAGTGACCCACCCATCCCACATACTGGCAAGATTCTAGCAATCCAGCTCCTGCCCACCAGCAGCAGGTCTTATGGTGACAAAACGGAACCTTACAGACCTGCCCAGTCCTGTCTGTTGGAAGCCCAGCCGGTCGAATAAGAGCGCTAAGACTGCAGTGACAAGCTAGCGTGTCTGATGGATTAGCCAAACTGAACGTGTTAGGAGATCTGACCTGTTCACTCCGAGTTTCTATTCAGACCCTCAGAGGTGAGAGGGGCAGAGTGGTGATTGACCGGGTTGTAATGTACTTACCTTTTCCAGGAAGACAGGAATGGCGTCTACAACTACAGCCGAAGAACGCGGTAGCGCCTCCATCATGTAGGTGAGAGCACGAGAGGCATGGTTCATCTGAGGAGATGAACAGTGTTACCACGACGTTGCTGGACAGTGTGTTTATTCATTCACTATCGACTCCGTGGTCTGATGTGCCGATGCGCTGGTACTTACAATATCGAAATTATGCTCCATCTGCAACAGTGTGATCTGTGAACAGAAGCAGAATCTTTAGGTTTGGGGATTATTACGGTATGAATTATTACTACACTCACTACAATTTATTACAAACACATGTATTCTTTTGTTCTGGATTTTTTTACCTTTACCTAAATGTCATTAACTGGATATTCTGACTCCTTCTTATCAGAACCAGCATTAACTTAAGTTAACTCAGATCGGTCCACATGGACCAGACTTTGACCCCATTAATGGGTTACCACTGTTCCTTCCTTGGACCACTGATCCTAATCTCAAATTGACTTCACTGGTCAGTGCTCATGATGTTATGCCTGATCAGTGTATCTGACTATTTCTCATCACGGGGATACTAAATGAATTCATAAGATGAGAACACACCAGAGCAGGAACCACACTCTTGACGGGGAATCCTCCCAGTGTCTCCTCATTTCCCATCACCAGCAGTTGGCACATCTCTATTGCTGCCTGCAACTGCTGGGATTCGTCCCCTGTCGCCTGTAAACCCTGCAGCAACTGCTGAGCCTTCGAACCTGCAACCCCAGCACACAAAGAAATGGCGTTAAGAGCTCCGTTCCTGCACTCGTTATGCAGAGCAGCGACGTTAATGAAGGTGAGGAACTGACTGGCTCCGGTGCCGATGGTACGGTGGAAAAGTTGGGACATGCGTGGTCCGAGGGGGCCGAACAGATGAGGGGGAAGACCACGTGCTTCCAGCAACGCTGCAATCAGAAACACACACAGATCATATGAATATATTAGCAGTTGGAGCCGTTCTACTCCCGGGTGCGAGCATTTCTGTTGGCACCTATTCTGTTATGGAAGCGTTAGCTGAAAAGGAAAATAAATCCTTTTCACCCAGGGTGATGGACCCTCTTCCATGTGTTGACCCACAGGCATTGTTTGGACCGCACTGGCCACATCTGAAGTTGATTTATTAGTTAGGGTGATTTCCCTCAGCATGGTGCTCACTCCTCTCTCAGAAAATCTATAGCGATGACAGACGGACCACTACACCATTATGTAAGAGATGCAACAGAAGAAAAAGTTCTATAACTTATATGAAGGAGAATCTGATTCGACTCTTGGCCATGTCCGCTTTACAAGCACAATGAGCAGTGTCTGACGGTGCAATAGTGGCCTCTGCTGGCTCGTCGAGGCACTGCGCAGTGAACAACGGTGAACTGCCAGTAACTCATGTGATCCTGAACACACACAGAAAGGACCCGGACTGACTATTCGTGGATCGAACCCAGGACTTTCTTGCTGTAAGGTGACCCACCATCCAGTCCCAGAGTTTATCGATAACCGATAGCAAGATAACATAGCAAAATAATGGGTAACAAGCTAGGTTTCATCAGTTCTGTGCCTACCTCAGCACCAGTGAGTAAATTGAGGAGCGTTTATTGCAGTGTGGTGATGGATGTGAGCAGTACCTTGTAATCGGCCCATTTCAGAGTCGTCTGACTCACTTTCTCCAGACGTCGTCATTCCTACAGCGCCCGCTACTGAACTGGAGGCTGAAGACACACACAGAGAGAGCGTGAGACAGGTGGTTGGTATGAAGACCTGTAGCCAAACCTGCCTTTGGTGGTGAATAAGATCTCCTGTGATAAACCCCAACATCCTGTTTACAACCGAGAGTTAGTCTACAAACTAAACTAAGTGAGCAAGAGTAAGTCACTGGGTCTGTGAGCGAGTGAGAGAGTGGATCAATGGGTGAGTAAGGGTGACCGAGAGAGGGGGAGGGAGGATCACCTGAAGCTCCTTGAGGCGTCTCCTCTGTGCGTGATGAATTGGCTCCATCCTGGTTGTTGTCGTTTTCGGCCATTTTGTCCTGTCGGCGAGTTTCAGCTGCACCACGCTTCCCTAAACCTGAACCTCGCCGACTGAAAACAGAGTCACGAGCTCATTTACATCAATTAAAATGTGTTCATACAACACACAGAGCAATAAAAACTCTTCAGAGGGGGCCTGCTGAAATCCCCCTAGGGCTCAGGAACAACTTTTCCAGGGATTAAGAAACATCACTGCAGAACAAAGGCACCTCGAAAGTTCTCCCAACAAAAAAATAAATATGAATCTTTAATATCTGACCAAAAGCAAATCCAGCATTTAAAAATAAAGACATTATAGCAACAGTGAAACATGGAGGTTGTGATATGATGTCCTGAGATGCGGAAATCAGCAGTTTGTATCTGACAGTAGCTAAAATTCCCCATAGTGTCATGATGCATTAAGGTCAGACTATAAAAAGTGTTTCATTTTTCTCATTTCCATTCATAACTTTATCCTGGTCGGTGTTGCACAATGATAAAAATATGATATGTCGTCAACAAAGACGGTGAGAGAGGGGGTGAATACTTTTTCCACACCACGGCTTGTACCTGGTGCTGGCGCAGGAGCCCGTGGTCTTCTGTCGTGTGCTCCTCCTAAAGTTGGGGAGCTCTGCGGGGGGAGATTCACTACGCTTCTTACTCGACTTCCTCAGACCTACAGAACACACACACACACACATGACAACTCAACAAGGAGAATGTGATAAATAAAAGCATCCTGAGAGAAGCATCTGCTCTGGCAGAATATCTTTATAGAGATCAGAGCTGAATATATATATA
>JAYDZG010000009.1:1851121-1861240 GCA_034509265.1 Microcambeva bendego | reverse complement strand
TTAGTCAGTACAACCTCAGTGCCCTACTGATATAAAGAAAATGATTGACGTTTTTTATTTTACACTGTGCTACAAACACCATCTGATTCCCATTCTAAGTCACAATGAAAGTTGCTGTCAGTAAAATCAGATCAAAATTGTTCATATTCATTCAAATAACATCCATACTGAATCTCTCTCACACAGACACACTTGGGACTAATTCATTCAGTTATACTCGAAACACTGTGCAGAGCTTCAACAGCTCGTCATCCCAAGTTTTTAATTAATCAGGTATCAATATTGGCTTTGTTGAGACCAAAAACTGTTTTTGATACGAGTGTGAGTTTATATATAATATATAATTTGTGATACAATGTTTATCTGCTCATTGGTGGAGGGATTGTGATTATATTGTTTGTTTAGAATTCTGTAATAGTTTATAATCTTCTATTTTATATGCTGAAACACACTGGAGCTGATGCATTTATACTGAATTAAAGCTGCTGCAACACCCTCTGGACTCATGACTATTGATAATGAAGGTGAATGAACGTTTGTTAGCACAAATTACATTTACGTTCACAACATTTAAGCAGACAGAAATATATAGGCAAACAATATTAATTATGATACAAATAGTACAAAATCTACTTTGCTCTTAATCTAATTATTTTTTTATCTTATCATTTGACTTGGACTCCATACATTCTTCATTAAAGAGCAAGGATGTAAATCATACAATCAGGTGTTCGGAAGCAAGTCAGCTAGCTGGTCTAACTAATATTTTAAAGTGAAACTGGTAGGATAAGCAGCTTAGAAAGTGGGTGTTTAATAGAATGTAGTAAGTAGTGTAAAATATGGTGAGTACAGTAGTTAATGTAAACTATATTATGTGTATTAGAATATAGTACAGCATGTTCAAATATATACTGTATGGCAGTATGCATGAAATATGTATAGTGAATGTGGTTAGTATAGAACGCTGAAATAGCGTGTGGCTCAGTATAGTATGTATAGTAGAAGAAAGACAATATTATAGCACTCAATATGATTCTAATAGTAGAATATAGTGAGTAGTGTTAGTCTGCATAGTAAAACATGAATGGTTAAGTAAAGTATGAATAGTAGAATAAAGTAAACATGGGGCCAGGTTCATCCGAGACACATGCGAGATACTAGGATGCAAAAAGCAGTGCATTGTAGTGCTGGTGCCAAGCCCAGATAAAAAGGGATGGTTGCGTCAAGGGCGTCCGGCATAAAATGGGCATATCAGTAATGCAGATTACGATCTGCTGTGGCGACACCAAACAGGAGCAGCCGAAAGAAGAAAGAACATTAATCAATATCTTTACTGTGTTTTCCACTATTTGTGATGCAAAATGTTTGTGTGTTTATTGTAATACAGGTTAGAGCTTGAACTCCCCAGTTCCCCAATATTAGCATTGCCGGTTGGCTGGGTGCCACCGTAGCCACTAAGATGCTCTAACCAATGCATTGTAGAGCTGGTCCCAAGCCCGGATAAGTATGAGGGTTTTATCAGAAAATAAAAACTATGCCAAATTAGTAATGCGGATCCGCTGTGGTGACCCCTAGCGGGAGATGGGTAGAAAATCACTCATTTCATATGTGTCCAGCTTGAAGATTTAGTAGTAAGTTAGTGGTAGCCTTCGTGTTCTTCTCATCCTCTCACCTACCACAAACACACACATTGAAATACACTAGTCAAAATGGTGTTCTTCAAGTAAAGCTACACAAGGTGTACAGACAGAACATACCAAACTGCGTGTGTGTTTACTCGCGAGTGAGGGCTTTCGGTGGGCGTGACGTCATATCCTGTTTGTGCTTCGCTCTTGAGTTGAAGGCCTGTGTGCAGTAACCGAAGAGGATTAATTTCATTTAGAATATAAAGTTCATCATCGGTTCTTATTACACAGTTTGACTCGGGATAGCGCCATTGGCCGCTGTGGTAAGTCCGGGGTTGATATTGAGCCAGTTTAAATTATCATCACTCAATAAACTCTTACTCTGCTCAACTATGTTTACATTAGCTTTAGCAGCTAACAGCTAGCTCTCGCCTTTCTGCCACTCAGTTAACGTTAGCTTTAGCGATAGCATCGTTAGCCTCTCGTTCGATGTAGTTTTGTAAACCTGACACATGCAGCAGTTTCTTTTTCTTGCAATTCACGAACATTTCATTCATCAATTACTAGTAATAATTACTTCAATGACGTTGAATTAAAGTTATTAATTATATTTAGGTCGGTTTATTTGTATCATGGCTAAACTCGCAAGGCTCAGTCACTCTGAAAAGTAAACTATTTTACTTTATTGTTATTACAGAGTATGAAATGTAATCTAATAAACACATCGACACTTTTATAAAAACAATAAACTGATTTAGTGCTTTTATTCCGAGTCGGTAAAAAATATTAAATGATTAACATCTAAACTTAGCTCTACTGTGGCAGTAATAACAAGTTAAAGGTTTAATTAAAAGTTCATTAACACCTAATCCAAATGACATTAAACGTGTTTGAAATGTCAGTTGAAGTTAAGTGTGTTCACTTATATTGTTTAGCTAAAGTAATAGTGAATAAACGTGCGTAGATATTATGTTTTTTTTTATTTATTGTGATTGTAATATTATCCAGCTTTAGTTTCGTTTGAACAGTAGAGGAATGAAAACAGAATTTATTAAGGTGATTGGATAGAATAGGGATTTATTTTTTAGGGTTTTACCCATACACACTTCCTGCTATGCGATTCATTATACTGTTCTCAATTTTTCACGATTTTTGCAAATAAAATGAAATTCAAGACATATGACAAAGTTCCCTTTTATTATTGAAGTAATACGTAATTTACTTTGTTCATGAATATATTTTATTTATAATTGTTAATTTATAATGTTAAATAATAAATGTGCTTCTATTTCTTAGATGGGTATAAACTATGTAAAATAATTTAGAATTAATCCAGATGGAAAACCCTGAACCTGCCAACCAGGCTTATAGCGCCAGCGCCCTCTGCTGTTTAAAGTGAATATTGCTTCAACAGACATGTCAAATCAATTTGAATTGTCAAATTTTTGTTTGTAATTAACTTTCTTGTGTTGTATTGTTACATACAACTAAGTTTTTTGTACCATTACAATATTTAGAGTTGCAGCTTGCCAGTGAGTGCAACTCAATTTAAAGTTCATCTTATTCTTCATATACATTTCTAAGTAATATACATTATAAAGGGTTTGTGGTAAAGTAATGCCTAAGATTAACAAGAAACAATAAAATCATAAATGTTTCAATGTGTAAAACTTGATGAATCAAAATGTGTTTTGTATTTTTTCAGGTGCTGTGTGTGTATGTTGTAACTTGCTGACCCTTACACCAGCATCTACCTGACCATCCCACACATTCACTCACACACACACCCGCACACATTTACACACACACACACACACACACACACACACACACACACACACATACACACACAGCATGAATGAGATCAGTGTGGTTAGAGAAGGCTGGCTCCATAAGAGAGGTGAGTAATTACAGTATTATATTCCATCATTTGTATTGGTGCTGATTGTTTCATTATTAATTTTAATTAGGTACCAAGTCTTGGTAAAAAAAACGTGCTAGTGTATATATTAATCCCAATTAATACCTTTAAGTTAATACAAATAAATTAATTAAGTAGGATTTTGGACTGAGAATTTTTTGAAGGACCTTCATGTTTATGGCAGTGGCCATCATCCATTTTTGTACCGCAGGTCAGTTTCATATAACATTGAATTGTACAATTTTAAATAGAATAACTATAAAATAGTAAATCAGTGGGAGCCTTGAGATTTTCTTTGCTGGTGCTGGTTTCTTTGCTGAAACTGGTGTCAGTTGTAGGTAACCAAGATTGCCATAATAGACTTTCTGTGGAAGTGTATGTAAACCTTTGATTTTGGTTATAAACTCAATGTTTTAATATGTGTTAGGAGCTAAAAGGTGGATGTTAGATGTAGTAATGTATAGAATAGATGAAACAAAGAAACAGAATGAATTATTGTAATGAAGCGTAAATAAGTCTTTCCTAATAAAGTCACTCATATGGCCCCTGTTTCTTCGGAGTTTAGGTGAGTACATAAAGACGTGGAGGCCGCGCTATTTCATCCTGAAGAGCGATGGATCATTTATTGGTTATAAGGAAAAACCTGATCTCTCCGACCCCAACCTGCCCCCTCTCAACAACTTTTCTGTAGCAGGTGGGTGAGATCTTTTTTCTTTTTTCTCCACCCGAGTTCATTGTTCCTACTTGATTAACTAAAGTCTTGACTTAACAAAGATCTTTATGATGAATTCCTAGGCTTAAGAACATTTAAAGGAATAATCAGACTACACTGATCGCTTTAATTATAATGAGAGTAAAACTGTTGCATGAGTGTCAGAAATCCGTCTGTATTTACTAAAAACTCTTAAGATACAGAGATGCAGAACAGAAAAGATAATGAAGAAGATGATATATAGCCAGCATTAATGTTGTAAATATAATATATTAATAGTATTAGTGAATTTTTATTACACTTATACTGGGTATAGTTTAAATCCAGTGCTAAATATTTTCATAGCTCAAGTGTGTGTGTGCTTTGTTTTAGAATGCCAGCTGATGAAGACAGAGCGGCCGCGTCCGAACACTTTTGTTATCCGCTGCCTCCAGTGGACGTCAGTGATTGAGAGAACCTTCCACGTGGACAGTAATTCTGAGAGGTGAGCAAGTTACTATCACGCCGATTCTAATCAGTGTCGATAACGGAGATGTTGGATCCTCGATTACCTTCTACTACTCATTAAAACTGAACCATGACGGTGTTGAAGCTCTTATTGCTTCTGACTGGAGGGATCAGATTTGGGAGAGAGGTGGCTGAAAGGACAGATCAGTATTTACCAAACAATTATGTGGATTAGTCACAAGCTGGAACAGGATTCGACTAAAACACGACACATTTGCACTTCACTCGTCAGTAAAATAAAGCATCTGTCTAAAAAGAGTAGTATAAGAATTCTTATTCTAGTTTAAAGAAGAAAAAACCCAACACTGCTCATTTTGGTCAAACACACACCCAGAAATTACAAAACTAAAAAACTAAAATTTGAAGTGGTGTCTTATTTTTTTTTCCACGACTGTATGTTCTCTTCATCCCCTTATCCCACTTTCGCCAACTACAACCACTTTACTAACCGTAATCCACTTTACTAACCGTGTCAGGAGAGGTCTCCCGATGCAAAAAAGGGAAGTGAAAATAGATATTAAAAATGAATTAATTACTCATTAAAAGACAGAAATTAATTCAAAAGGCATTCACTGAAATAGTAAGCTATCTAATATCTATAGTTTATTTGTATAATCTATATTATCCTTAACATATCCAAGAGCAGGATCCCACATTTAATCACATTCACACTCAAAGCCCTCTTATCCAATGTTAAGCATAAATGTAGCTTTTCTAGGATCAAGTAAATATTCTGTAACTAACTATTATAGACGTTTTTGCTCTTTCTGCGATGGGTAGCACTGTCAACATACAGAAAGAAGGTTCTGGAATTGTTTCTGTGTATTTTCTCCGGGTGCTATTAATGACTGTTTGCTATTAATGACTGTGTTTGCTATTAATGACTGTGTTTGCTATTAATGACTTGATGTAACTAACATGCAAAACATGACGTAAAATCCTAATGAATAAATCTACATTCTCAAACTATTAGAATCCGAAATTTCTCACTTAGGGTTCTGCTAGTTACCTACATATAACAGGGTGATGAATGAGGGCCGAGTTAAAACAGTAAATTCATGAATTCTCTCTGCTTCTGTAGGGAGGAGTGGATGAGGGCGATCCAGGCCGTAGCAAACGGACTGAAGAGCAGAGAGGATGAAGATGAACCCATGGACATCAACTATAGTTCAACAGGAGACAGCAGCTCCGAGACCAGCAGCTCCAAATCACGCAATAAAGTGGTACATCACTCTCTCACACACAGACACACACACACATACACACACACACACACACACACACACACTCAAATCCAACAGCATTTTTTTTGTTAGATTTCATTTTCATCACTGTGCAGTGAAACACACATACACATTGTTAAACACTAGTGGGCAGTGAGCACACGTGCTCGGAGCAGTGGGCAGCCCTTGCCACAGGGCCGGGGAGCAGTTTTGAGGTTAGGTGTCTTGCTCAAGGGCACTTCAGTGCTGACCTGCCGGTGTAGGGAATCGAACCAGCAAACTTTTGATCACAAGCCCAGTTCTTCATATTCAAAAGTTTGTGTACCCCCACGCCCAACTGGCACAGCGAGATTTTGATTTGAGATTCTGAACACCTCAGTTTGAAACTCAGTTTGACAACGGTCGGCTGGGTGCCATCTAGTGGGCATAATTGACAAAATTTACAGCAGTCATTAATAGACTGCAGAGGGGTGTAATGACTGAACTATGTGGGTGGCATCTTCAAACACTGTGGAAGGACCCTGCTTAGCAGATAAAGTAGCATCTGTAAGTGTTTCATTAAGGGCTGTGCACCTGTCAGAAGAGGCGTCAGGGACCGCCAGCAGACTATGCTAAATTGGGAAAAAATTTAAAAGAAACTGCACAAATAAAAATGTTTTCATATTGTTTATTTTTATATTGTGTATTAAGTAAATAGTTTATTTCTTTAGCACTTATTACATACAACATTGATTCCAGGATCATAGAAATCCCAAGCAGTTAGTCAAGGGCAATGGGGGCAAGAAAAAAATAATTCAATATTACAGTAAAGAAACTTTCAGAGGAACCAGACCCTGGTATAAGAAATGAAAGTGTGAGTTATACTAAGTATTATAAAGATTATAACTTATAAAAAGCATTAAGATTTTATCAGGTATATCAGTCTGTCAGCAGAATAAAGCCTGTATGTAAGTTTTTAGTCATTGTGAGTGCAGTGCTGCAGATTATAATCACAGCCAGCAGGAACAGCACTGTCTCCACTTACAGGCGTCAATTTATTTCACAGTTCCTGTTTGCTACATTTACCATATTGAACAAAAATAAAACATTAAATGTGACTTAGAAAATTGTGACATATTTCAGGTTGTGCTGAAGCTTTTCTGAACAGCAAACTTCAAGCGACCCTCATGTTTTATGACCCTGATTTTTGAAGATGCTTCAAAACAGAACACAAAACCAAATGTATGTAGTCAATAAAAATAGTTCTATCTGGTCCCACTGTGGTTTTACAAGTCACCACAAGGGGTGTTTGTGTACAATTGGTTGTGAAAATCCGTTCCTGAAGAACTGAATGATGTGTTCACAGTAAAACATGGAATTGCTTTTGTGTTGCCCCTTAGCAGTATTTACATTATTAAACAGGTCAGTTGTAGTCTAGTGGTTAAAGCCCTTAACCCTCAGTTGCACAGAGATCACATTACTGTAAGTTGCTTTGGATAATAGTATGAGCTGAATGTGAATTATGAATAGAATCATCCTAAATGTGAACTTACAGGTCATTTATGTGTGTGTTTGTGTTACAGACGATGAATGATTTCGATTACCTAAAGCTGTTGGGTAAGGGGACATTTGGTAAAGTTATTCTGGTGAGAGAGAAGGCGACCGGTGTGCACTACGCCATGAAGATCCTCAGGAAGGAGGTTATAATTGCCAAGGTAACACACACACACGGTTTCATACGGACTCTCGAGGAGTGTTCAGGGTCAATGATCGTTTTTAACTCGGATTTCTGATTTCTAGGATGAGGTGGCACACACAGTAACAGAAAGCCGAGTGCTGCAGAACACAAGGCATCCATTCCTTACGGTCAGACTGCTTCCACACACTCACACACAAAAACACACTCACACACACACAAACACACTCAATGTTTTGTACTCATGAGTGAATATCAAAAGAATGCCCTGGGTATGACTCCTGGGTGGAGCAGTCCATGTCCTTTCACTGTGGAGTTTGCATGTTCTCCCAGTGTCTGCGTGGCTTTACTCCGGGTGCTCCGGTTTCCTCCCACAGTCCAAAAACATGCAATTGATGTGAACTGGAGATACTAAATTGTCCATGACTGCGTTTGACATTAAACATGAACTGACGAATCTGACGTAATCAGTAACTACCTGAACGTATCCAAGGTGATGTCAAAACGTGACTTTCTAATAAAAAAATCAATATCATATATAAATCTCCCAAATGTATTTATAAAACAGACAGTAACTGGAGACGAGGAACGAACCTAGCTCCTTAGTCCACCCACGTGCTGTGCAGATTTAATTGTATAAAAGATAGTTATTCACATTTAAAAACATTCTCAAATAAATAGGTTTTCCAAAGAATGATGGGCTGCTGAACAATATTAGACTGATTGTAGTGTGCGGTGTTCTGGGATGAAGCACCGGCTCTGTAATTAGGACATGCAGAATAAAAGATTCATACAGATGCAGGCATCTCTTAACTTACAAATCAAAAACATTGAAATGTATTATGTCAGTAGCTGTTAATAACTTGGTGTGTGTCTGTGTGTCTGTCTGTCTGTGCAGACACTAAAGTGTGCATTTCAGACACATGACCGGCTCTGTTTCGTTATGGAGTACGCTAACGGGGGAGAGGTAACTAACCCTACCTACTGCATCATAAATTTAATGCTTATACTGGACCCCTGTCTAACTCTGTGTGTGTGTGTGTGTGTGTGTGTGTGTGTGTGTGTGTGTGTGTGTGTGTGTAGCTCTTTTTCCACCTTTCCCGTGAGCGAGTCTTTACTGAGGACAGAGCGAGATTTTATGGAGCGGAGATCGTTTCCGCGCTCGAGTACCTTCATTCACGAGACGTCGTGTACAGAGACTTGAAGGTACCACACACACACACACACACACACATCCTTACTGGGTGATGTAGGGAAACAAGGATCAGATTCAGAAATGAATGGTAATATCCATCATGTGTTGTGTGTTTGTTAGCTGGAGAATCTGATGCTGGATAAAGATGGACACATTAAGATCACAGATTTCGGACTGTGTAAGGAGGGAATCACCAACGAGGCCACCATGAAGACCTTCTGTGGTACACCCGAATACCTCGCTCCTGAGGTAAACAAACACCCCGTAATAATACTATGGTGTGATCGTCTACTGGTTCTTAGTCACTGAGACCTCTTAGGGAATAAGGACCCCTTTTCTTAAATAAATAAATACATAAATGTCTACAAGACAACAAATTAAAGAATGTCTCCAAAACAAAACCAGAAAAGAAAACCTCTCGACACGCCCTCAGACTGGGCCAGTCTGTCAGCACTAGATTTACATACACTCTCTCTCTCCCACCTATACTCACCCTTACTCTTTCACCCTTAACATCACCCACTTCACCACAGTCTTTGTTCTGTCTAATAATGAGAGTTTGTGGTTTTTTTTAAGTGCATTCAGGTCTCCCTGTCTGTGAATGAGGTCTGCTTGGAATCCAGGAGTATGGGATTTGTTAAACATCACATCTGTGTTACAAATGTGTACGGGATCATCTAAGAGACACACTGTGTGCGTGTGTTTGTAGGTATTAGAGGATAACGATTATGGCCGTGCAGTGGACTGGTGGGGTTTGGGTGTGGTCATGTACGAGATGATGTGCGGACGACTCCCGTTTTACAATCAGGATCACGAGCGTCTGTTCGAGCTCATCCTCATGGAGGAGATCCGCTTCCCTCGGAATCTGTCCCCTGATGCCAAGAGCCTCCTTGCTGGATTACTGAAGAAAGATCCCAAACAGAGGTACACACACACACATACACTTCCTTACATACACTAAGTCCTAAAATACATACACATACATGCACAGACTTCACCAAAGTCTAAAATACAAACTAAACACACACACACACTTCCTTACACCCCCACACCAAACCCTAAAATACACACGAAACACACACACACAATACATACACCTAAATTTCTCCTGATATAAAGGTTATAATCACCTATAGTTAATGTAGCATATGTGTTCAGTAAACTTATACATACATTTGATAACCTTCTGTGTGTGTGTGTGTTTGTGTGTGTGTGTGTGTGTGTGTGTGTGTGTGTGTGAGTGAGAGAGAGAGTGAGAGAG
>JAYDZG010000009.1:1774272-1787385 GCA_034509265.1 Microcambeva bendego | reverse complement strand
TCAACAAACATTTATTTAGTTATTGACTATATCAGGAGCTTAATCTCCTTAAATGTTTTACCCTTTGGTTACATTCAAGATAGGAAATGATTATTCATTATTATTATTATTATTATTATTATTATTATTATTATTGTTCTGTCCACTGGTTTCACAAATTCAATAAGAAACCCTAATACTTGCCTACAAAGCCAAAAAGAGAGCAGACACAAGATATCCTAAAGGTCTACTAAAATCCTGATCTGTAACAATTGATCTCCAAGCCACTAGTCTCGTTCGACTTGATCCTCCACCCAGAACTCAAGTAGGATGACCATCAAGGCTCCACCCAAGTGGAGGAACAGGCTTCCCTTGTCTGTAGAATGAGCGGGTTTAATAATCTCAGTAATCTGAAAGATTAGTGAGTGAGTTCAGTTGCAGTCATTGGAGCTAAAGGTAGCGCAACTATGAAATTGATGCAAATGAGGAATTAATGGATCCTGAAATCATGTAATGTGACAGATCTACAATATCAAACAATCAGAAAGGGGGCAGTTACTTTTTTTCTTAGCATAGCACATTCAATACAGTGCTTTGATGACATAGAAATAGTGGTTTCAGGAGCAGCTCTTACCCAACAAATCATTTTGCTCCTCAGTAATGGAAAAATAAATGGTTCCATCAGAAATTGTTTTCTTGCATTTTATTGTTCACTGACAAAAGCCAGGAAATACATTTCGTTTCTTTTTCGGCAGAGCTTATCCAGCAATATCCAGCAACAAAAGGAGATCTTAAGTTGGTACACGAGGCACACCTAAGATCGACCTCTTATCACACTTTATTTTCATACATAGAATTTAAAGATTAATACCTCAAGCTGATTTCAATCCTCAGTGTCAAGAACGCTTGACAGCAGGCAATTTAAAAAAAAAGCTGCTTAGTGGCCATTTTATTGGGCAAATCTTATGCTGATTCTTATTTAGCTCAGTGTTGCAGTTTACCTTGCTTCTGTACAACACCCGGCCTTGCCTCAGACTCGCCTTGAAGACTCTTGGTTTTTACTGCTTTACACTGAGCTTTATCTGGTCAAATTTGGACCCAGTTTTTTCTGATCTTTTTAAAGCACCACCAATTAGGTGGATTCTTAAATGATATAGACAGAAGCAAAGCACAGACGATAGAATAGATAAACTGAATATGTTTCACAAAACCCTGAACTGTGAGAAAAATACATGGTATTGTGAAAACATCTGCATGAATGAAGCTCCAGTCACTTTGTTCTTTTCAGTTCTTTGTTCCACAGATTCTGCAAGGCCTTAAAACATTTTATGGTCAAGTCTGGGTAAAGATGAATCAGAATCACAATTAGCACATCTTTATTGTCTTTTCTACTAGATATAACAAAATTAAACATATTCTACGTTGTTACAAACAATAATTTTAAGAATTTACATAGATTACAAAAATACACAGAAATTTAGCATACAAAAGAGCAAAAAATATTGCAGTGATAAAATGTTGCATTGTTGTAAACAGTGAAATAATGCACAGTCCCATTTTATATTGAAATGAAGTTTTAAAAAACATTTTGATTTAGTGTTCATTCAGTGCCTGGGTAAAAGCTATTTCTGAGCAGATGGTCCTTGTTTTAATAGATCAATACTGTCTGCCTGATGGCAACATCTCAAAAAGATGGTGTCCGGGGTGAGAATTGACAATTTTGTGGGCTCTCTGAAGACAAAGAGAATTGTGTAGATCCTTCAGGGTTGGTAGAAAGCACCCAGTGATCTTCTCTGTAGTTCTTTTTTGTGTGCTGCAGTGCAGCTGGAGAACCACACATGGAGTCCGGGAGTGAGGATGCTCTCTATGGTATGATGGTAGAAGGACACCAGCAGTCTCTGATCGATGTTATTTCTCCTGAGCATCCTCAGAAGCAGAGTCTCATGCTGTGTTTTCTTTGTGAGTCAGTTGATGTTCACACTTCAGGTTAGGTCCTCCTTGAACTTAATACCCAGGAGGCGAAAGTCTATTACCATTTATACACAGTCCCCATTGACATTTATGAGTTGAATGTCCTCTCTCACCTTCCTGAAATCAATGACCATCAATAATTTATAAAATTAACCAGAATTAACTATAACAATCTTGCAGAAAGCTTTTACAAAAAAAAGTGGAGGGTGTTGTTAGTTCATAATGTAATTAGTTTTGTAATGAAATGGCTTTACCCTTACAAGTATTTACATTTTCAGCATTTAGCAGACACCTTTATTCAAAGCAACTTACAGTACAGTTACAGTGGGATAAGGACTCAACACTGGCAACCTAGCTGTGGTTAGGCTTGAACTGGCATCCGTCTGGTTACTAGTCCTGTACCCTAACCACTAATCTTCGACTGGTTCCAACATCTTGAGCACTGACAGGTGAAGTGAATAACCCTAATATCTCTTCAACATGGCACCTGTTAGTGGGGGGTATTTATTACACATCAAGTGAACATTTTATCTTTAAAGTTGAGGTTGGAAGCAGCAAAAATGAGTGTACGGATCTGAGTTTGATGAGGATCAAACTGTGCTGGCTAGCCGACCCGGTCAGAGCATCTCAAAAATGGCAGATCCTGTGGGAAGAACAGTGGGGAACCTGGGAACTGGGTCATGGGCAGCAAAGACTTATTGATGCACGTGGGAAAAGAAGGCCGGGATTTATTGAAACTCAAACTGCTTAAGAATTGAATGCTGGTTGTGCTAGAAAGGACAGCACAGTTACAGTGGGACCTACATAATATTAGGAAGTGGCCATAATGGTGTGTCTGATTGCTGTATAATTTATGTGAAAAGTTCCATTTTAATAATTGTTTTCATAATCAGTCACCAGCCCTCTGATTAGTTGTTATTATTAAGTTCCACCACCACCTAGTTGCCACTACCAAGCCCCTGAACAGGCCCTTAACCTTCAAGTGCTTGCACTGTAATCAGCTGCCGTTGTAAATTGATTTGATTACATTAATGTGCTAAATGCTATGAAAGTAACATTAATGTGAAGGAGGCATTTGGTCGAAGACTTTCTAAAAATTTGAAGAAGGACTGTAGTTACTGAAGCTGAAATGACTTTGAAACACCTTACACGTAAGGTTTTTAACCTTACACGTTCTTCTGATTCTAAAAAATGCTGCTCTACTCTTGAATGAAGAATTTCATGTATGTTAAAGAACAAGTTTTTGTTGATGAACCTGCTCACCTTCTGGACTGGATCAGTCCCCAACAGTTCAGTGTTGGCTCAAGAAGGGGTTAGTGGTGGGATCTGATTTGTCCGTTTCTTCCTGAAGGCTAGTATTAAAGCAATATGGGGCAAATAAACACACCTACGTTGGCTCCTGTAGCCTCGCCAATTACACCCACTGAGACTTTATTTATAAGCTTTTGTATGCAGACTCCACAGGCCAGCGTTGATGATCTGTAAGTAATGAAAAAAAGTGAGCCTCGGTGTCTCAATGACCAGACAGAAATAATTTTGTACAGTACTATAGAGAGAGTGATGAGTGCCTATGAGGGGATTTAAGTATCATTATAAACACATTAGAGGTGAGTGGATGGCCTCATTTGCAAAATGCCCCCAGACAGCAGCACAATACGGCGCTGTTAGTCCACAGAGCTAAACCTCCAGGTTTTGGTTACTCTAGACTTCACCCTGGGGTTCGTCCAGCAGCAATAGAGGATTCAAGTAGTTCTTGAGATGCTTTTTTTTTTACTTGAATTGAAGTTTCTGCTCAGTTTCTCACCACTTAACAGATGTTTTTATCTAAAGTGACTTAGAATACTTTTTCTAATCAACCGAGAGTTATGGGCCTTGTTCAAGGGCAAGAGGCCGGCTTAAATGGACAGTACTGCACCTCTGGCAATGGATTGTAAGACAGTAAGTACTTCCTGAGATGTATGACACAAAACATGTGAGGTGCCCAGCATTGACTGTAGATGGTTGCATTGTGTTTGATTTATAGCAATTATAAAACCATTCCATCCAAGGAAACCGCAAATGCAAAGTAATAAAGGACAAAGGACTTCGCTCAGGGGTCCAACAGTGGAGGCTTGGCAGTGGATTCACTTGAACCAGCAACATTGCTATTCTTCCACTGTTGCTGCAGGTTTCTATGTAGTAGCAAGATTACTTGTGCAATAAATAAATGCTAAACGGTGCAATAATCATTTTTATGATCTATATAAAGAATATGTTCTCAATGCCTTGACAGTAAGGTTAAAGTTGTAAGTGGTCCAAACCTGATGAGATTCAAACTATCATTTGTTATTTGTGGGAAACTAAAGATACAGAAGGAGCCGTTTTCATTCTAGCTGTTGTTTAGAGAACCTGGTTCTGACTGCGAGGTGAATAAAATGTGAACAAAAGAGACAACAGTGACATTTGGTCACAAATCTTGGGGACAAAATAGGAGGTACATGAGGTGGGCAGAGAAGCCTCTTAAAGTGGCCTGTTACCAACTAAAATGTCCTTGAATAGGTTTATCATGAGTTTGTGGAACGGGCTAGATGGATGTTCCATTTTTCTTTTGAAGCCTAAAGAATCAGTTCTGAGCTCCATAGTTTTTGTTCTTCTAATCTAAAAAAAGAATGAAACTGGGCATTGAACATTTCGTTGATTCATCGCCTGATTCATTTCTAAGGATAAAAGATAATTCTTTTCAAGTCCCTAAAGTTTAAGCATTGCATAGATATTCTCGCTTAATCATAGATAATGTTACAGTAATTTTGTAAATTTGTGAATCTGTGAAGTAAATTATTTCAAAAAATACAAAGTTCAGATGAATACAGTGATCTTATTATAAAGAACATAAGTTATGCAAGATAATTTGTGTTTTTGTCCATATTCAACTTTGTTCTCTTCGTGGTTGCTAAGGATTATTAAATTACACTTTTTAAATCGATGGAATAAATTATTGTAGAGCCGAACGCCTTGCAGTCGATCTCCCTCATACAGCGTTTCTCATTCAGCCCACGTTTCACAAATCCCGATAAGCTGTCCGTCCATCTGTGCTGCATTTACGCCTCACTCGGCGAGGGTTCGAGCGGCGCTCATCCAGCCAGCGTTTCCACTGGCAGCGGAGTGTGTTGATTTTACAGTCATTAGGGTAAATGTGATTGCAAGTTCACCACAAGTAGAAACGGTTTGTGTTTAGTTGCCACCATTGGAATTATGCAGGATCATGTCAGCATCATTTTACAAATCCTTCTCTAAAAACATGATCCAGCACAAATCTCTGATCTAAATGATGGACAGAGGATCACGGCTCGCTCTAAAGTATATCCCAATCAAAATAACCAGAGGTGGTGTCACTCTGTGATAAGACTGATCTCTGTTATAATATATTTATGGATTTTTGAATCACAGTGCTGCGATGGACTGGCACCCCATCCAGGGTGTTACTGTGTGCTTTGCACCTGTTGAAGAGCTGGGATACGTTCGAGCACCCCTACCCGCCCCTAATTAGGATAAGTGGAAAGAAAATAAACTGAACTAAATTACAGCGGTAACTTGAATTGGCTCTGGGAGTGGTGTTGAGTTTTAAAGAGGTTGAGTTTAAATGTATGTTTTCCCATATGAATATGTTTCCTTATGCTTCTTGTGTTGATGAATTTTCTTGGAATACCGTATTCCATTCAGGAATTTCATCAGCTGAGAGAATTAGCAATAAAAGTCGTTTAGCATTCATGTCTCCTTACTTCAGTACATTACTTTTTATGTGCAATTTCTCAGAACCCCTGAGCTCAACAAGTTATGAGAAAAAGCAACGGAAATCCAGATCAACAGATACAAGTGGAGCTTTCAGAGAGGATTTAATGATAATTCCACACATACGTGCACTTTAGTCAAGTTTCAGTGCTCCACTCAAGCAGAGTGCTCAACAAAGTGGCTGGTCAATTTGAAATTCAATAAAAAAAATTTTTTAATTTAAATAAAGAAATAATTTAAAAATGGCTGAACCCATAGAATTTTAGGGAAATGTCAACTTTAAGGGAACAAATGTCACCACGATATGCATCAAGTTTAAAGACCGTTGAGGCATCACTGTGTATACAAATAAATGTGTGACACCCAAACACCCACGCCCCCACCCACCAACACTCCTTTAAGTAAGTTTCTGTTGACAGGAGAAGAAAATCTGGAGAAAGAAACCAAAAGTTTGTATACACATTAAGCAAGGATTCACTTTTTTGATGATGTCTAAGGCCGTTCCTGAAGCTGAAGAAAACAAAAACAGTGCGTCTCTCTCAGAGAACATATTCGATTAAACAAAGTACTTTGAACGACTAGTTCATCTGTAACAATATTTTTTCCATTTTTTTTCTCCCGATTTTCTTTTACTTTTATGCCAATTCCAGTTCTGACACCATTTGTAGTGGCCCAGCAGTGGGTGTCCAAATTACTTTGTCATTACTCACAAAAAAAGTAATGAAAAGGAAAAACCATATTAATCAACCAAGCAAAAGCGCTCTTATGGATGGATGCTACTAGCTAACTGATTAATCAAAGATTAACAAACATGATCTGAACATTCTAATCTGAAGATGCCACTACCTTAAAGAGAAAAGAACCGATTAAAGGATTAATCTTTGTTGCTACAACAGCGACTCATACTATCTGGACACTAGTGGTGGTGGAAGAGAGAACAGCGTGGTCATTCTGATATTCTGAGACTCAGCGTGATCCAAGTCCACATGGAAATTGAGTAAATGCAAATTCAAGCAGGCAAAAAAAAAGGTAAAATACTGCTACCAACTAATAGACTGAGGGAAGCAGATTACTGAAGCATCTGGTGAAAATAAGGACCAATTACAGCTTTGCTTAATCATATAATAGAACCAGACAAGCATCAGCTGTCTTAATAATTCAGATTAAGAAATCTTCCACACACACAGATGAAATGATTGAGATAAAAGGATGTAACATTTAGAGAACATTCTGGGTGCAGAATGAAGTACTGTATTCATCCCCCAGTCTCACTCATCCCTTCATGAACCACCAAAGCCAAGATAAATAGGGTGGGTTGGGTCAGGAAGGGCATCCAGCATAAAAACGGGAGCAACTGAAAGTAGTAACTAGGTAGGAAGAAATACCCTATAAAATAATTTAAGTACGTTTTTTGTATTTGGTAGTATTGCACAATGTTGCTTTTGTGTTTGATGTGCACTGCTGGTTATCCCCAGGCATAAGACAGAACAATTTAAATGGATTAACATAATGAATATAAAGAAGCCAACAAGAAAGAAGTGAAGATTAGACACTGAAGAAGCAAGACACTCAACATCATTGCAGTGATTTATTATTTTTCAGTAGGAAATGAAGTAATTTGCCTCTGCTCAGCTGTAAATTCACGCTGGAGCCAGACACCTCACTACCCACCTTCCCTTACAGGCTACACTCGAACAAAGCGGACAGGCTTCATGTAGGATCCAACAAATTCCAAGAACCGTATCCCTGCTGGAATAGTAACCTCAAAAAGCAGAAAATTAAAACGTAAATTAAAACAAACTAAAAAGAATCAGAAATCAGTTTGATTACTATTCTGTTAAACACCAGGGAGGAATTATGGCCATGATGAGCTTCTTTGCTGCTTTTGATGTACATCAAGGCATAAGGTGACGACCAAACCACTGTACCCACTAAAACAAAGAAAATAAATCTGCACATTCATTATTCCCTAGTCTCTTATATCTCAGACCAACATTTACATAAAGAAAACCAAAACGATCTCTAACCTAGTCCAGTACAGAGTGGTTTCACCAAGTCGCTTGATCGTGACCATTTAAGGAAGTCAGATTAAAGTCCACATAAAATGGAGATCAGGAAATTCCTATTGAAGGGATTACAAAGACAAAAGCAGACTGAAGAGTGATCCATATTTCAGTAGTTACAGCTCACATGGATGGTGGGATGGTGAACCTCTCCGCTATAGATCAGTGTTGCCTTTTAAGGAAAGTGAGACTCCTATCGATGAGAGTCAGGTTTGTGTGGCGGCCGTTTTGCCCCGCTCGGCTACAGACGTGCCGTGAAACCCTCGGGTCCCGTCCGGACCCCTGGGCAGCCGGACGACACCCGGAGGAAGGCCGTCGGCGTTCTGGATCTTCCGAGCCAGCATGGGACTCCCGACCGGGCTGCTCTCCTGACTGGCCACTTTCTTCCTGCGCTGCACCCACGGACTCCCTGAAGGAGTCAGGCTGCTGTCCGAGGAGTAATCCGCCCAGCGGCGGCTCGGCTCCGGACTCAGCCTGCCCTCGCTGGCGAGCGGTGACCGGGTGCTCAGCGGGACCTTGCGCTGGACGCTCGGGCTGGTTCGAGGGCTGTTCCACGGACTGGACCGAGGAGACACAGCTGGGCTCAGGTGGCAGCTGTTGGGGCTTAGCTTGTTGCAGGAACGGGACTTCCGGCCGAGCCGCGGCGACGTCGGGTTGCTTTCGGTTTCCGAGGAGCTGCACGCCGAGTCGTCGCCGTGATACTGAAGCTCACGGACCCGACTGTTCAACGAGCGACTCTTGCGCAGCCCTCCTCCGGCATTCCCGTTCTCGTCCCGCTGCCGTTCCTTCGGCACTTTCTTTTTGGGTGGCTTGGTACCGATCAGCACCACCTTGAGCCCCATCGAGCCCTTACCGTCTCCCCGAGCACCCGTGTAAGCCTCATGGGCCTTCATGGCGGCCTCCACCTCCTCAAACTCCACGATGGCGCACTCTTCCGTGCCGAGCTGCGAGTAGCGCCCGCTGAGCTTCTTCAGATCAGGTGGTAGGTCTTTGCCTGGCTTCAGGACGCGCACCGAAGCAATAGGGCCATAAGTCCCGAAAGCCTTGAGGAGGAGCTCCATGAGTCGCTCTTGCTGGGCCGGGTTCGCCCCGGGGCTCCCATCTCCGGTCCCACCGGCACCCGCCAAAGCCACGCCCAGCTCAGGCCAGCACTGGAGCTCACTCAAGAGCAGCATGCGGCTCGGCAGAGACTCGCTGGCGAACACGGGCACCGTCGTCCTGCGTCTGACTTTCCGGCCTTCCTCGTTCAGCTCCAGCAGGGTTGAGTGACGCAGGGCGTACGCAGTGGTCCTCCAATCCCGTGTCAGGTGCTTCACCTAGAGACAAGATAAGACCATGCTGTTGAGTTCCTCCAGTAGAGAAAAAAAAAATCCAACATCTTCATTTTGGCCTCGGAAGCCACAGACTGCTGCATTCAACATGCGAACTACGAGGAACTACCATGAACACAGCATTTCATAGATCCAAAGTGTGAATATGAGGCAAAACTGCTTCTGTGTAAAACAGTCAAATACAGCCTGAAATCTCCACATGTAGTGTTTATATAGATTCTCCTTACGGTTTCATTTTTAAACTTGTTACAGCTTGAGGTTAATTGTGAGTATCAAAATCAGCTTCTCCAAGAGTCTAAAACACCCATCATTAAAAAAAATGTAATTTAATATATTAAAGGAGACAGGAACACCAAACTTAACCCCTCTTCATTACTGAGAATTTCTCTCCACAAACTAAATTCTTCGCTCATCGTTTTAGAACAATAAGTGACACTTGTTTGAAAAGCAACTCCGTTCAAGGCTGTACTGACACTTAAACAGAACCAATTTGTCTCATTGGCAGCACTTTGAAAAGGTCAGTGTAACACTGGGTCCAAGTTCAATCAGGTGAACTTTAAACCACACTCCAAATAATGTGGTGTGCATGGTTAGGTAAGCACAGCGGTAAGCTAAACACAGTCACACTCCTGTGGAAACTACGGAGCAGCAAGCACAGACACAAGTTTGCCAATTCTCATGTGATAGTGACTTTACAGATACACAGTGGACTACACATGAAGTCACAAGTTTTTACCAGAGTCACCTCACTCATTTTGGCCAAAAAAGATTACCGATGATGAACTACCATGCCCTGCACATTTTGACAGTTGGCATAGTGGTAGAGGTACAAGCACAGGACCTATAGGTACAGGACTAGTAAGCAGAATTTGTCTGGTTCAGACCTTCACTCTGCAGGACTGCCTCTGTTGGGGTCCTTGAGCAAGGCCCTTAACCCTCAATTGCTTACACAGTAGACCAAGTCACTTTGGATGAAAGCATCTGCTAAATGGCAAACATAATGAAGATGTAATGATTGTTGGGTTATTTAGATTTTAGAAGTCACGTTTTACAGGTTACATTATTCATTACATAGATTCATCAACTCAAGAAGCCCATGATTGTGTTTGATATTAACTTATTTCTCCAGTTCACCTCACATACATGTTTTTGGACTGTCAGAGGAAACCGGAGCACCCGGAGTAAACCCATGCAGACACGAGGAGTACCTGAAAACTCCTCACATTAAAGACTCGGACCACCTCCACCGATCAAACCCATGACAACCTTGCTGTGAAGCAACAGTGCTGAAATTGTTAAGAAATGCTTTGGGAAGGATTGGGATGGTCATAAAGTTTTAGCTCAAGATATATAAATAGAAACAAAATATATATATAGAGAGGTCATCATTCCTCATTGCAAATCCCATTTAAGCGAGTGCAGTATTCTACACACGGTGTGCTGATGAGGCCTCCTTGTTAAATTGTGTTTGATTGGGCTCAAACCAAAACCACTTAAACCACCCACTCTAACTGCACGTTACCAATTATCACAGCCACTTCTCACATGCCCCATAATTACTACAACCCCCCATCAAATAAGCTTTAAACAGCCCCATTGTATGTCCAGTCAATTTGCTGCAGGTTCCACAACCTTTACAAAATCCACTTTTATCACCATGTTCTGATCAGCGGCTTGCCACACAAGTAACCAATCGAGATTTGCATCAAATGAGCAGGAAGAGGAAACGAGGGGGGAAGTTCAGCAGCCAAGTGCAACTGAAAAACAACAAGCTTCTGCAGGTTTAGCTGGAACTGTATTGCTAAAGACTGAACCAGAAAGTGCATTAATACTCGATAAACATAATGGCCAATCACAACAGATTTTAGTAGATGCATTTTAAATCTAAGCATAAAAAGTGGTAAGGACATTGGCCATTTTTACAAATATTTGCATAAGCCTTCAGCACTCTGACGCTTTGGTGCCCTTTTGCGTTCTTTTATGGATGACAGCAATTATTTTCTTTTAAGGCAACATAAGGGCAACACTGAAGCGATTGTGCTACCCACGTTGCCACAAAGCAAGATGGACCTGGTTCTGATCCCATGGAGGGGCAATCCTTGGTCTTTCAGTGTGAAGATTGCAAGTGCATCCTGTGTCTCTGTGGGTTTCCTACAGGAGCTCTGGTTTCCTTCCACAATCTAAAAACATGCAGCCAGCCTAACTGTAGACACCGAATTGTCCTGTAGGTATCTAGCCACTAGTACGCATAATCCAGTGTAGTCCAAGTCCAAATCCTGGATATATAGGAGACTGTATCAAGACTATGCCAAATCCATCAATAATGCGGATCATGAGCTGCTGTGGTGACACCTAACCATTCATCACCAAATTAGTAATACATTTAAGAACTATTTTTGTATTATTGTGATAGATATTCCGATTTGTAATCTTCAGCTCTCTTCTATACACGTTGGGTGCTCAGTCAGAATGTGTTTTCCCCCACTTTAGGTGAGTCAGTGTGGCCTATTCCACGTCTCGATCCTCCACCTGCCAGTTGTCAGCTTTTAATTTCCAGGTTACTTCACTATGATCTCATGATCAAATTGTTAGTCTGTGAATTAATTCTCAGCATTTCGATAATTGTGGGGTGTTCAGGAGAGCGATTCGAGTTTGGCTCGTCTTTCGGTGTGGTAATTTTTACAAGATTCAACCCCTGGATCACGGCAAGTCTATTGTTGTGTACTATTGTTAGATTGGAGGCACAGGAACAGCAGCACCACAGACCTTTTTGAAAGACGTGAGCAGCTTGACGCTGACGAAGCCCAGCTTGTTGCGCCGGACGTGCTTGAGAAGAAAGGCGTCGTGCTCCAGGTTCTCATCAGACAGGTAGAACTCAATCTGAGCAATCAGCTTCTGGGTCAGGTCGGGGTCCGGTGGCTGCCAGCTCTCCTCCTCCAGCTCACCTCCACTCGTACCAGCACCACTGGGACACACACACACACACACACACACACACACACACACACACACACACGTTCAGAATGTTATTCACAGTAGTGGAGTTCAGGTTCATTTATTTTATTAGTATTTTAACATCATGCTCTACACAATCTGGCTATGTTCATGACAGAACAGGTAGTTACTCATGACTTGATTAATCAGTTTACAGACAATTTTGTATCTTCAGTTCACTTGCATGTCTGTGGGTTTCCTCTCACGGTACAGAGAACATGCAAACTCCACACGAAGAACCCACACTGCTCCACCTGGGAACTGAACCCAGGACTTTCTTGCTGTTTGGTAACAGTGCTACACACTGAACCACTGTGCCATCCAGTGGGTTTCATGAAGACATTAATTGGCCGCAAAGTTGCAGTTAAGATTTTTTTGTCAACAACTTGCAGGTGATTTACAAACTATTAGGATTTACAGAATCTTAATACACAATGTTCAAAAATATCTGCCCATATATTTGCCCATGACCCGACAAACCTTGTACTTTTAACAGAATCTCAGATCATGTTTTTTGTTGTACAATCACATTTCATTTTCTTTAAATATGCCAATATTGCAACAGAACAGGTTCCACCTGAAAAACTTTAGATGCACGGCAGGAATACCCTGGAGAGAAGGCCACACCACACATCCATACACTAGAGATGACTAGTGCAGACTCCCAGTAGACCCACAGCTCCTCAGATTCACCAACTGAGCACCTCATTGAACAATTCTAATAATTTTTATTTATTTAAATAAAGCAGATCTTATTTTAAACAAGCCCCATACATCCATGCTCCAGGTAGAACATTATTACCACCCTAATATTGTGTAGGTTCCTTCATTTGCTGCCCCCATACAAAACAAAGATCGAACCCCACAGTGCATCAAACATCCTCGATCTAGTTACTTGATTACTGCTGTTCTTTCTTTGGATCACTTTGGATAGATACTGACCACTAATATTTGGTATAGGGTGTCTAGTCATAAATACTGAAGATTTAACGCCTGTTTAATCGGTG
>JAYDZG010000009.1:1672685-1688252 GCA_034509265.1 Microcambeva bendego | reverse complement strand
TGGGGACCACAGACCACTTCTCAGTACCTATGCTTTCTGGCTGATGTTTTGGTCACTTCTGAATGTTGGTGGTGCTTTCACACTCGTGGTAGCATTATATATATCGCACTTGCATGAATGACAGTATGTACATATTGGGGTAACATCCGTACAGTGTTACGAGCCGGTCTGTGGTAAGTGGTGGAATAATGTAAAGGAGGCTGCTAAAGTGTTTTTATCTGAAAAGAAAACCAATGTGTTGAGTACTGTTATTTCAGAGAAGACCAAGCATCAGCATGATCAGGATGCTGCAATTCGCTAAGGTAAATCCGTAAAATATGCAGTTGCTCAAGGAACAAGGTGAGTATTGTTTATAATAGTTAAGTTTATATTAATGTGCAAAAAGTTATAATGTAAAGTATACAATAGCTCAAACACAACCATTTTCAAGTGTCCCTAGACAGGTAACCTACCCACTTACCAGAGGAAGTCATTCATAGTAATTGAGTTTCTAAGCTCTTACTCCAGCCTCCGCTCCAGGATCAGCCACTCAATGAACATTAAACTCCTTGCATGTTACATTTATTCACAAAATGCAGTGCTTCTTCCAGTTACAAGTCACATCATGGAGGACAGAACATAAACCTACTTCCTATGTTTGTTATTCAAACTTGGTCTCAGGCTTCAAGACCAGATTAAAAACTTACTTATTTACTCAGGGGGTTAATTAACCTTTACAAACCAAGGAAAATCCCTCTTATAGTTAAGCTGTAATAATTAGGGGTTCAAGAGCCTCACTCTATACTCAGAACTGCAGAAACCATATTATTAATTATTTTGTTTATAGCATACTTCATTTTTTTGGTTGTTTGTTTGTTTGCCTGCTGTTTTGTTGTTGTTTTTTTTTTACTCCAGATAGCTCTGACATGATCCTTTTACATGCTGAAGTCTGTCTTAATTACTTAAATGTAAGTTTTTGGTACTGTAATAAGTAAACTTTCTTTAACATTTGCTTTACTAAAAATTGTAAAGTCCATTGCAAAAATGTGATATAGAAATAAATTGAAATGAAAATAAATAAACGCACTGTACTTAAATCCTTTCACATAGGTTATGCTCCAAGAGTAGCCACGAACCCTGCAAAAAATGAATTTTTTGAAGATCTGCCTATTATGCTTTTTTTTTTAAACATTTAACACATTCAGTTGCTAATGCAGTGTTTTGTGCCCCCCTACTGTCACTCTGTCCACATGAGCAATTATATATTGCCACCTTAATACCATTAAAAATGCGGACGATATTAGTGGTTTCAGCAAACTATTATTAGTTAGGTTCCAAGGGAAAAATCCAAGAAAGCCACAAGCTCAGAACCGCAAACTCTAATTGGTTGCCCAAGCTTTGGCAACAGTGAAAGCCTCAAACGTTTCTGTGAGCTACTTCAATCTGGTAGATTCTTGCACTCTTTCTCTACAATTGTATCAAGCTCTTAAATGGTCAGGCCAGTTAATATTTTTTTCCTTCTTAACCATCCTTATGTATCAAGTTATGTTAACAAAGCATGTTATGGATTTGCCTCAGTGCCCTTGGCAAAGGTAAATTGCAAGTCTGTGATGGCAGCATTAAAGCTGAAGAATACACAGAAATTTCAGAGCAGCATATGCTGCCTTCAAAAGAAAATATTTTCCAGAGAGGTCCATGAGTTTTTTTTCAAACCAGCACAATGCAAATGCAAAACATGCAGAACACATTACAGAGACATGGCTTTGAAAGGAGGCAGTATGGGTATTGGGCTAGTCTAGCTGGAGTCCAGACCCATCCCCAATAGAGTATCAAAAATGTAATTAAAACCACCTTTTAATGTTGCACTCCTTATTTATATTATATTTTATTGTAAAAAATAACAGAAACATTCAATTACTTGGTACCCTCAGTGCCAAAATGCCTTTTACTATGGAAACCATCACTTCAGATGTTCAGAGCACAGTCTGAAGTTGTTTGCATTTTGAATGTGGTTTCTTAGCCACATTTCGAACAACCATTTGTAGAGTTTATTTAATGCTTTTCTTTACTTTTTGGCATGTAATGCTTGTAAGTGTTCCATGAGTAGCAAATCTAATCTCGAACTGTTGAATTTGGAAGACCAAGGTTTTTGGAGAGTCTAGTACTCTTTAGGCGGTTTGTGTTTGGCATCATTGCCACTCTCTTGGCTTTGCCTTAAGAACAATTAACAGAGAATAAAACTTCACTTTTGAGGCATTAAATCCAGCATTAATAGGCTAACGGAAACAGTGACAAGGTAGGTATCTCAGGTGAGTTTACTTTCTTTTTGATCACAGGTTAGTATGTTATGTCCAGGCATTGTGTTAATAAAAGTATTATTTATCTTTGTCCTCAAGCTTTTTTATTTTGGTATTTTGTGTCTTCTGTTTCAAACATATGATATGTTTGACTAAACATTTTGTCTTAGGAAATATTTTAGCCCCAATTTCCAGAAGTGCCAATTATGTTGACCATAACTGTAAAGTTAATTAATAGATACCATTTCAAACTGTCACACAATTTAGAAACCAATTAACTATTTTTACTGTTATAAATCAGATTATCAAAGACATTAAATTAACTTTTGTATACAAACATGACTTTTGCATACATACCTGGATTTCATATTCACCTCCTCCACCTGGTTTTCTATCTCCATTCACATCATACTGCAACAAATACAGTACAACTGTAACGAGTTTGGCTATTGACGCTCCCTCCTGGAGCTGATCGCGGCATAGTTATCTCTTTTTGTTGCCCGCGCCTCTCAGCAGCTCTAATTGGCGCTAATTAGGCGCAATGACCCACACCTGGCTACGGTCTTTATAAGCCGTTCTGTGCCAGTGAGCGATGTCGCGCCATTGCTACTATTATCGTACGTTACGTGTTCTACCAGACATTCGATTCACATTTATGTGTGTACTGCAGTCTGCTTCAGTAGGGTCAGTGGGTAATGACTGGCCTTGTTTAGAGAGGTCAGCCATGGTACAGATCAGGAGGTCTGGAGGTGTTTTAGTGGGCTAGGGTCAGTGTTTTGGCTCGGCCAGTGCCGGCTTGCCTCATTCGCGACAATCACTGCCAGCGTGCTCGAGTTAGGCCACGCCCCTGGCTGCTCGCGATTCTCTTGCCTCTGTTTCTCTCTCTAGGTATCGAATCTGCTGCTACCGGGGAGTGAGCAGCCTTCGCCCATAATCTTCGCCATGAAGACGATCCCAGGACACTGACGGCATCACCTAAATGCTGCCTTCATAGTCCTGGGCCACACAGGGGCGGAGTAATAATGTTTTGTTTCATTCTCGTTTTCTTGTTCAGTTTGCATTTAGCCCCATTGAATCACGTTCAGGACCAGTACCAGTGGCACGAGCAAAGAGTGTTGGCTTTGCATGCCAGCGACTGTGGTTTGAGACCCTGGTTGTGAACTTTTGGGATTTCGCAGGTTGCGAGCGCTGGTTTGGGTCCGACTTTTGAGTTCATTAACGGTTTTACTTAAGTTTGAGTATTTTTGTTATTTAATAAAATATTGTTTATTTTCTGCATTTCCGTGTCCTCCTATTTTCCAACCTATACAACTGCTCAATCACTTCTCCAAAATAACATTATAAATCCATCATAAAAGCACAGATACATGCTGCTTTTTCTATAAAGTATCATAAAATTACTGTAAACACCATTTATTCATGACACTATTTAAATTTATATAAACAGAACAAGATAATTACCTTTTCATACAGTCCCTGACAAAAGTCTTATCCAAGTTGTAGGAATAACAAATAATAACTTGACTTGTAGTTGATCAATTGAAATCAGAACTGGCTTATATGAAGGACAAAGTCCTCTAGATTATGCTTTTTATACCAAAAGAAAGTTTTGTATCATTCATTGAGTTTTATCATTTAATTAGGACAGAAAGGTCAGATTTTGCTTGGACATAAGTCTTGACGTATACAAAAATAATGTTGAAATTATACATATACTTTATTTTAAATACACAAACATGCTACAACATCATTAGAACAGTCATGGTGCCTTAAAAAGAAATTAATATCGTGTATGACTTCCATGGGCTTGGAGGACTGCATCCATAGGTCTTGGCAATGACTCAAATAACTAATTGATAAAGTCATCTGGAATGGCAAAGAAAGCAGTCTTGCAGGACTCCCAGAGATCATCAAGATTTTTTGGTTTCATCTTCCAAGCCTCTTCCATCATATTACCCCAGACAAGCACAATAATGTTCATGTCTGGTGACTGGGTTGGCCAATCCTGGAGTACCTTGATCTTTTTTGCTTTCAGGAACTTTGATGTGGATGCTGAAGTATGAGAAGGAGCACCATCCTGCTGCAGAATTTGCCCTCTCTTGTGGTTTGGAATGTAAGTGGCAGCAAGAATGTCTTGATACTTCAGGCTGTTCTGTTGCCATCCACTCTGTATAGGTCTTGGACACACCCATACTGGATTTAACCCCATACTGGATTTTTCCTCCTCCAAACTTGACTGTTTTCTTGGTGAATCTTGGGTCCATGTGGGTTCCAACAGGTCTTCAGCAGTATTTGCAGCGATTAGGATGCAATTCAATGGATGATGGCAAACTTCTGCCGCTTTTCCACTGTCCATCCTTTCTGCAAGCTGTGGGCCTTGGCAAGTGAGACATAACTTTTTTGTTGTCTTCTGTTTAATGCTGGTTTCTGAGCACTAATTCGGCCATGAAGACCACTGCGTGAAATAATTCGACAAACTGTTTTTGTAGATACAGCATTTGCTGGTGACCAGTTCTCATGTAGCTCTGCTGCAGTTGAAAAAGGGCTGGCCCTAGATAGTCGAACCAACAAACGGTCCTCTCGAACAGTTGTCTTAAGGGGTCTGCCTGACCTGGGCTTGTCATGAACATCCCCAGTTTCTTGAAATGTTTTTTCTTATTCTCTCCTCTTGATGTTTGGATACATTAAAGATGTCTGAATTAAAGATTAGTGAATAAATAAGGAACTTTATTTAAGCTCCGAACGGGATTCGATGTGGTATAGTGTCACAATGCGAACCAATGGCTTAGCCCTCTGAGCCAATAACGAACTCTGTGTTTATGTACGTGATGTTAGAGAAAACGTAAATGAGTTAAAAAACTCAATTTAAATGAGCCTTTATATGAGGCGTCAAAACAAATGAGGTGAGCACAACAGTCCCCTTTATAAAAGTAGAACATTTATTTTATATTCCGTTCTTGGGAATTGTGCTTAATGACATAAAATAACTTTAAAGAAGTTTAATAAGCACGCGGCATCCGCGTTCTCCGTGAACGGTTATTTATCTGGTAATCACGGTTCGGCTAAGCGAATTGCTGGGATTCCCGAATCTAATCCAGAGATAAATAAATGAATGAATGAATAAATACATGGAAAAATAAATAGCAAGCTGTGGTGTCTTGGCTGGGCAGGTGATGCAATAAAAGTCACCACAGTGCCAATAGAAGGGGAGTCTGATCCTGAGATAAAAACATGAATGAATAAATAAATAAACTGCGGTCTCTTGGCTGTGTAGGTGATGCATTAAAAGATAGACACAATTAGACACAAATAGAAGGGGTCACACCGGAAAGCACTATCCCTGAGATATCTTTTATTAGCTCAGCCCAAAGGCCTACCCACGATTCAAAATAGAATGCGTGTTACCAGTGTCCCTAACAAAGCGTGCAAGAGAGCACAAAGAGAGGGTGTGACGGAGAGCCCTGGCTTGCTGTAAACTTAAATACACGCTCAGCCAGGTGTTCCCCGTCTACCTTGATTGCATGATAGTGGTGTGGCAGTTGTAGTTCTTCTTCTGGTGGAACTACAGTTTGCCAATGAGGGACGTTCACAGAGTTGGCTCCCTCTGGTGGGGGCAGAGGGATTTGACAGACTCCTAACATACCCTGCATTAACACTTTAACAGACACTTGAATTCAAAGCCACTGCCAGTACTGTGACAGAATACTGTTTAAGTAATGGAGGGTTAAAGCCCAACAGTGACAACCTTGCAGGGAACTAATTACTTTACAATGACTAGTCCAGTGCATTAATCACTAAATTACAACTGCCTTGTCTAATTAGTGTAACTAGCTACACCTTGAAATTAAAAACAACCTGAGAGTGACACGGTAGGATATTCTGCTAGCTCACCAGTGCCATGAATCTAACTTTTAATTCTAAGGGCTGGTGACATCTAGGGGGCACAATTGGCAGTGCCTGTAGCAGTTCCGCTAGGGCTAGGGCAACTACTCCTAGTTAAGTTTCCTGCAGTTGGGTTCCTAATTCAATATGTCAGGCATAGGGCTACGTCTGACCTCCCCCAACCCGTGGTGTTCTCCACCCTATGACATCTAATTCCATTTTCTTTCCATATTTCCTGCAAACATTATTTATTTCTTCACAAGAACCAGCTTTTTTTTTTTAACGTAATCATGGAGGATCAGGAGCCAACTGATGTCTCTGGGTACTGGGAGGGAACACGGTGCTTGTCCATGGCAGATTTGGTAGGGAGAACAAGAATTCCAAATAATAGAGCTTCTCTGATTGAACACGGCTCCTCTATCGGAACGTGATATAGAAGGAGCAACCAAGAGGCGTTTAAAATGAACGAGAGAGAGAGAGAGAGAGAGAGAGAGAGACTAAAAATGACACAGAGAATAAGGGACGACAGAAGATAGGATACAGAAAGAAGCCTGAAAGCATTTAATGGGAACGACCTTCGGGATGATGATGAGAAATGAAAAGAGGCTCTGGGATGACCCGAGCGCTGACATTTGAGCAGAAGACTTTTCTTAAGTTCCTGATGAGGGCTCTGATGAAGATTTCTTTCTGTCGCTCGGTGAATTCAATCACAGTGGGTCAAACCCATCGGCTCCTCGCGCACAGCACAAAGAGGCGTCACATCTTAGTCCACATAAACTATTAAAAGGGGCATGATATGGCATATAAAAGAATGATGCATCCTTACATAGATACCCCTGTTGTGATGTGGTTGATGACAGATTCACGAGTACAGTAGCACAACAGAATAGAATTATCAAATCTGTACACTTGTGCACCTGGCTTAAAAAATTAAACCTCATTAAAGTATGAATAAGTGTGGAATTTCTCCAAAAGTCTAAAAGTCTTAACATCATTTAATGTGCTGAAAGGAGACAGAAAGTCTAAACTACAACTACAAAAAGTCATGATAAGTTTTGCATCCCATCCTCACACAATATTTTTTATGTATAAGGGATGAAAACAGTTCCATTATTCACATGAGCCATGGACCATGGAACACATTAACAGGTTTCTCAGGTTTTTTGATGAAAATGAGCATAACAGTTCGAACTGTGCCGAGGTCCACACAACTTAATCGTTTTCAAAACTAAAGGTACAAGCCGATGAAAATTCACACCCACAAACAATTGTGACAATAAAAGCTGGTGTGATTGTGTTTAAGAGAATTAAACAGGTTTAGAAAGTGACAGACAGACAGCAGGGAGCCGAGTTAAAATTCAGTGTGGACTCATTACGTAACCTTGTCAGCAAATAAAAAAAAAATAGCAGTGGCTGATTTTCCTCAGAGACGTGTGTTCTTTCTCAGAGATGTTTCCGCTGTCGGGGCTCTCACAGCCTGAACGCTCGTCCCCGAGAAGCTTCTAAGCCTTCACGTACACAGTCACGGCTAACGTCTCCCCACGGACACGAGACAGCCCCGGAAAGAAAGAAAGAGAGAGACGGAGAGAGGCAGTCGAGTATAACTCATCCGAGAGAGATGAAGCAAAGCAGAAACAACCTCGAGAATCTCAAACACAAGCCGTGTTTGTCACACAGCGGGGAGAAAAAGTCCATTTTCTTCTTTGCAGCAAACTTTCACTCGGAAAAGCAAGAGCAAGTGAATTGGAATCTTTAATGATCTGTGTGTTAATTAAAGCTGGAACAAACACACACACACACATTTAAATTTCCTTCTTTGGCACAGCTCATGACAGGAATATAAAACAATATCTACAGACTTCAGTGTTTTCAGGACCACACTGGATTCTTCTGCTAATAATTAAATTTTTTTTTTCTTCTTTTCGCAACAGAGGGTTCAATGTGTTATGCCAGATGCCCTTCCTGACACAGCCCTCCTATTTATCCTGGCTCTGGGATGCAGATTTAAAAATCTCTGACCAAAGTGGTAACAAAGAGGAGCAGGAGCAGAATTTTGGAACATGGTCCGTCGGGGCTTAATGGCATCTGTCACATCTGTCTATATTCTTACATGAGAGAGTTTTAACTTTAGTAAAACAGAGTGAACTAATAGTGCTAAAAGAGGTTAAACGCAGAGAATGAATCTGTTCATAGATCTGTAAGATCAGTCTCCTCATTGAGGGTAAGGGCTTAAGAAAACTCTGTCCCTTCTGGCAGCTGAGGAAACTGTGAGAATGTACTATTATATTAATGTAATATATAAAACATTAATATATAATAATGTTGCTGAGGCAATAAAAACAGTCAGATTTGATCACAGATCATGAGCGTCTTTCATGTCTCTTTCACATCCTAAATAAATGTTTCGGTGATGGACTCGTTCAGGTAGAGACTCACACTGTATTTGAGAGGATTTCTGAAATCTGGCTTAAATCCCAGCAGAAGCACAAACCTGCATTAAACCCATGAATTTTCATGAAATCCTAATACTTGTATTCCTTAATAAAGCTGAACTGGCAGGTTCTAAACAAAGAGCAGTGGTAGCTCAGTAGTTAAAGAGCTTGACATCACCATGGTGGAGCACAAACCAGTGTACTATAGTGTCAGTCCCAAGCCCAGGAAAATGTCAGTAAAAGGCTCCTGGCAGTAGGAACTTATTTGACTCACGGAGGTCTCTTTATAACTTTTGGACAAATTTTGACCTCAGCTAAATAAAATGTTAAAAGCGTGAACAGCATTTAATTTGAACTCTAGTTATTTACTTTTTCTCATGAGGGTTTTACAAGCAGATCTCTCTAAACAACAGCCTAAAATCAACATTTCCTTTATCACACAATCATCCCTTATTTCTCTTTTTAACTCCAGCCTTGCTGTGGAAAGTTCAATAAAGAGCCACGCTAAATTCAACCTCACGATCCCATCTTCATTTAGCCACCGAACAGCAAATCGATGAACGCTTCTGTCCGAGCCTGAGGAGTGAGCACGCATTCATTATGTTAGCGCTAATGCTAACAGACACGCTTATCTTTGCTATCTCTTATCAGTTAAACATTATGTCGTGGCACCGGTGAGTAGCGCTCGTGACTCTTAATCACAGACAGGAACAATGCTCCCCAAATTGGGGTCAGGCCAGTTGAGATGTGATCTTTTTTTCTCATTTCTATAGCTGACCTTCACAAAATCACCTGTTAAGGGATGAAACGAAGCTACGACACATCTGTTCTTAAGCATTCGTCTTTAATGTGAATACAGTAGACGTTAAATACAGTAATGTTACGGTTTTATGGTTACACAACTGAGTCACGTTATTAATGCAGATCCCATCCGGTGTACGTGATCTACAAGGATGGATTCAAGGATGCAAGGATATTTGTTGCTTGTCTATTTAAAAATTAACTACACGCTAAAACATAATTTTACATAAATAGCCAAAATGTATTACTCTGTAATAAAAAAAAACACCTGTCCTGCTTCAAATATGAATACATATGTCTAAACTGTCAAAATTCGGCCTCTACAGCAACCCTCAGGTTCAACTCTGCTATAGGCTCATGTACTAAAGTACGTTGACACATCACAATATGCAACTCAGTCTAAACCTATACATCACTGAATTTCCCCTCCCAAAGTGTCCCTCCCATTTTTGAGCATTTGAGCGACTTGAACCTGGGGCGGAGTTAGCTGAATCAGAGGGGTGTAGTTACCCTTCAAGAACATCCTTTCATCTCGCTTGTGAAAACTTCAAGGGCCTAGTCATTGATGGTGTCACATAAACTCTAAAGACATGAGTGAGTGAAACATAATACTGTGCAAATCTGTTTTGTAACATTATGGAGAGGAATTATGTGCCTGTCCCAAGCCTGGATAAATAGTGAGGCTTGTGTCAGGAAGGGCATCCAACATCAGTCAGTAATGCACATCACAATCTGCATTGGCGACACATAACAGGACTCAGGGTGTCCATTTGTCTTTAGCTCTTTATCTTGTTTGTTTGATTAGCATAGTTCTCATTTTGTATAGGATTCATGTTTGCTTAGCAGAGGGTTTAGTGTGGTGAAATGTAAGTGGTTTAGTTTAGCTATGCTCTGTGTTTTGATTTGTATAGCTTAGCTTTTAGCATTAGCTGTGGTTGAGGTTCATATCCGTCTTGTGTGTCTTGTACTCATAAATAAATATAATCATCCTGTGTCCGGCCTCGCCTTAAATTGTTACAAGTAGTTAATTTGAATGAACAAATGAACCAACTGATTCTTGTTGCAAACATCCCTGGTTTTCAAGAAATGAAATTTAAACCAATATTACACCATCGTGAAGGTGCTGAAGCTCAGATTTATTTTAATCACGCACTATTAACCCACAATGATCAGTTTGCTGGAAACAGCAATCGAAAGTATTTTTTCATATTCTCAAGACCTTCTGGTGTTGTGCTTCCTCCATCATGCTTAACGAAGGATTATTCAAGGTCTAAATGAAAAGAGCAGCTGTATGAAGCCACGGGATTTTTATTGGAGTTTATAAGGCTGTAAGTAAGCGCTTTATGCGGCGGTGATAAATCCACACTGAGGATCAGACGGGATTCAGGAGACGTTGTAATCTGTAGACATTTATATCATCGATTTTGTTTTAAATTCGCCAGACACAGATCGGCTCCATGTTGAGAAGTTATTTATTTATCCGGAAGATTTAAAAGTGTGTAATCTTTGGTATTTGGCTCGTTGGCACATAAAAGCAGGTTTATATTAATCAGGCCTCCATGCACAAACATTTTAATGATGCTCCACTATCAAAGCTCAGCACGAACTGACAGGTGAAGTGAATTACACTGATCATCTCTTCATCACGGTGACCAGATTGTGATGGGTAGAACCCTAGTGGGGTGTTCCCGGGCTGAAGGGGTCAGTACCTAATAAAAGTGGTCCATGGAAACAACCATGGAAAACTGAGGACAGGGTCATGGGTGGCTCAAATATTGTCTCTCTAGATATTTTGACCCAAAACATTGTCTCGTACTATTACGAAGCGCAAAGTTGTTATACAAAGAAAGTTTTAAACAGCTTTTAACCAGGTTTCGTGTTATTTAGTTACGTTTCAAAATAGAATAACATGAATTACATGACATACAGTGCATCCCTCACAATAACGTCCCGGTAGGTTTGCACAGCTAACTGGAGCCATGCTGATTGCAGGGCATCCCACAGCTGTTTAGACGGGGAGTGAGAAACGATCCATAGTGCTGACATCACCACCGGAGCAACCGCAGGAAACCCACACAGACGTGGGGAGACTCCACACAAAAAGGTCCCGGACGGCTCCACCAGAGGATCGAACCCAGGACCTTCTTACTGTGAGGTGATAGTGCTAACCACTTAGCCAGCGTTTGCAGGCACAAATAACTAATTCAGGAACAACACAAAGCTGCAGCTTTACACGATTTGGTTCACCCTTGTCAGGTCACCAGGACACAAAAATTAAAGAATTAAGAAAACACATGAATGAAAGAAACCACAGTAAGACATAGCAACAGGATAATGACCCCTGTTGTATTTTCCCTGATTAAATTCTTCTGTCATAAACGAGAAACACGATGACGTGAGACCGAACCTCAGCTTTTAAACTCGGATCACTGGAAGATCACTGCATAGGCCCTAAATGTTCTTAGATTTTCAACTCTCTCATTAATCTCTGACAGTTTTAACCTTTCGCTCAGTTGTGTGTGCGTGTGTGTGTGTGTGTGTACCAGTGTGAGTGTGTGTCCATGCAATTTCACTAATGAGTCCCCGGCGCCCTGAAAAGTCAGCGGTGAAGCTTCTGAATAAATAAAGATCCTGCTTCTATTTTAGAAGCTCTGTGGTGCCTCGTCATTTGGAGTGTGAAAAATCGTCCGAACATTAAAACGAGATGATAATGAGACAATTCGGGGAAAATGACATGATCAATGCTGAGCATTTTAATAAGAAGCCCGTTGGCAAGAGGGCATCGAAAGTCAGTTTGGGTAAATGATTGATTATCCTGAATGCGCCAACATTTCACACTTGTTGCTTTTTGGTGAGACAGAGATTTTGCTGATAATACTGCCAGTCAGAATTAGAATCAGACAGCAACTAGATGGACCGGGAGAGACTCAATAAGATCCTGGTAGGTTCTCACAGCTATCTTGAACAATGCTGACTGCAGTACATCCGACAGCTACTGGAGGGAGTGTGGGTGAGGATCCATAGAGCTGACACTACCATCAAGGGCGTCCTACAATTGCTCAACTAAGTTTAAGTCTTGGGAATAAGGGGGTCAGGGTAGTACTTGGCGGTCTCGTCATGTTCTTCCAACCAGTGTGTGACATTTCTATTCATGTGACATCACACACAAGGGCAACACATACTCACTCACCGATTCACTTCTTACAGTCAAGAACTCTCAAAACCACGACTGAAAGATTGAACCCTGCTACACCACTGTGCCATGCCTATTCCCATTTATCTGAACATAAAACAAATTGTGTGTGTGTGTGTGTGTGTGTGTGTGCTGCACCGAGGTTTGTAATTACACTAATTAGATTTTTGATTTCTGACTATGCCAGTGGGGAAAGCGAGCACCGCCCGGCTTTAAAGAACAAATCGGCCGTTACTGCAAATCCAGCTTTAATGTTTTATTAAATAATAAAAACTGATTTAAATGAAGTGAGAAACAGGAACAAAATATTAGAAGTTAGCACAGTATTTAAAAAAAGGTTTAGATTTTTACTCTCTGCAGTGTATGAAAAGTGTCTGGTTTAATAAGATTAGAAGTTCTCGGCGTTCTTGCGTTTGATCCTGATCACTGGATCTAAAAATAAGTCACAAATACGGGTAAGAATTTATTTGTAGAGATGTGATTAGTGTAGAAGCAGAAATGATTCGTGTTTAATCTCAGCAGTCTGATGATCAGATTCTATTAAGTATCTATCTATCTATCTATCTATCTATCTATCTATCTATCTATCTATCTATCTATCTAAGGTAGACCTACCTACCTACACCTACCTACCTGGTTACATTTTACATCAATCATGCTCATCTGTGTGTACGAGGTATAATCCACCAGTGAGCTCTGGGATCGACTGGTAGATCGAGATCGACATATTGGGCACTCCTGACCTGGAGAGTCAAGTGATCTCCTGTTTACATCTCACTACAGCAAGCACCCCTTGAATAATCACTCGGTCAATAATATTGGTCCTCATAGTCAGCTACAAATCACTCGAATTATGTGTCACATGGAAAATAAAGGAATTTGAGTATCAACAAACCTTTTCTGTAGTAAAAATGAATGCTGAGAGAACATTCACAGTGAGTTTGCTGTTTGGTTCATTTGAATGTAGATGTGGAGATCAGTTGCTCAAGGCACCTGAGAGTCTCTCGGTTTTTTTGAACACCTTCTCAGCTCGGGTCCGTCTCAATATTGCTCTTTAATTGAGAGTCGCACATTAAATCCACTTTCATTCACCTGACAGCTGCTACAGACAATATATTCACCCGTCAATCATCCCAGCACATCTATTTTTAATCCTCACACAATTCTCTCTCTGATCCATCAGTTGCTCAGAGCTGGTTTAGTAACCCAGCATACAGGAACCACACTGAATTTAAAGCGCATCAGGAGCAGGAGAACGTCTCTTTTCTTTTGATCGTCTCCGGCACTTTCAGACATTAGAGCTACACTCCTGTGGATGAAATGAGAACTCAGATGATCCTGTTACAGACGGCACAAGGTCCGTAATGTCAGGATTAGACTAAAGATAAAAACAATACTGTATTGGATTGTATTACATGCACATTCTGAGACCATCGATACACTCTAACCACAGTTCACGTATACTGGGGTTACAAAGTTTCTTTTTTTATTTATCTTTAAAATAAACAAAAAAACTAACTGTATTTTTGCTTATCTTTTTAATCTAAATAATGATTGTTCTGGGGTAGATGTTCTTGAGGTGTGGCATTGTCACCTCACAGAAAAAGGACTAAGTGGTTAAGATACTGGAGTGGTAACCAAAAGGTTGCTGGTTCAAGCCCCATTATTGTCACTGTTGGGCCATTGAGCAAGGCCTTAATTGCTCCGACTATATGGTCACATTAGTTGCTTTGGATAGAAGTAAATGTAGATGTGTGGATTTCCACCGGGAGCTCTGTTTTCCCACAATCCAAACACAGTCAGGGTTAAAGCAGTGATAACACTCAACAAAGACAATTCATGAATAAATTAGTTAGGGGGTTAAAATGTGTTGCGCAAGATGTTTCAGAACAACAGAATTTATTTTCTTTCATATCAGTCTACAATTACACATCAGACCAGACATCAGACCAAAAAAATCTCTGGAAGAAGAAAAACAAAGCAGTATTGATTTAGGTAGCAAAATGTTTCAGATTGTCTCCTGATATTGTGCAATAATGTCTAGTGAAGCTGTGGTGATTCATATTGTATCTCAGTAAAGGAGATGAAGCAGAGAAAGCTACATCAATGTGCCGAGAGAAATATTGATCAGTAACTGAGTCAAACTGTTTTCAGGCTGTAAAATAAATCTTAGAAACCAAGCCAAAGTTTTATTAGCAAAGCTGGAGACCTGTTCGACGAAAATCCATCCTTAGTTACTGTAGGGATGCCCCTGCTCGTCTTTGAATTCCACAATGTCACAACAACTACTAACAGGTTAATACATCATTCAGATGAATTCGGATCAACTGAAATACAAATGATTTGTGAGAATGCCAGGAGATAATGTAGTTTGGGGATGGGGTTTAATATCCTGTTGTGACTATCTGTGATTATCTGTGAGAATTCAGGGTCTTATCAATTTATTTTTGGTTAATCCATACACAGTTGTAAATCATTTACACATTTAAAACATCCATATACAGTATACAATATTCAACATGAATGAGCGGCTGACAAATCTGCAACAACGCATGATGGAGTCAGCAAGACCCAGCACCCTCCCCACCACAAAGCAAAGCGTGTTAGTAAAGAAAGGACAGACAGTAAAATGCTCCCCAGGAAAACATAATACAAAGAACACAGAACAGGTTACCACAGAGATCCAAAAGAGTACTCGGAATGGTAGTAGTGGCAACCCTAACAAATGAAACAATATTACGTGTGTGTGTGTGTGTAGATGCATATTTAGACTTATATAATCTTGGTGGAGGTGGTCGACACTTTTTGTTTGTTCCGTTTCTCTCTCTTCTTTGAGGGGTTTGATAGTTGCTTCAGGATTGCTGCATTCACACGACATAAATACATAAAATAACACGTTAATATGTATTATTAAGATTTTTTTTCTTAACATATTACTTAACTAAACAAGTCTATACGTTTAAAAAAAATAAAATAATATATA
>JAYDZG010000009.1:1619219-1633486 GCA_034509265.1 Microcambeva bendego | reverse complement strand
CAAGCCCATCACCCTGGGTTAAAACGATTTATTTTCAGCTAATGCGTACATAACAGAATATGTGCCAACAGATGAACAGCTGGTAAATAATGTGATATATAGTAATATCGTGGTAAGTTTGCTGCTGTTTGTGTTTATATTATTTGATACATTTTATTTTTTATTAAACACTTTATTCTAGTTTGAAAGTCTTGACTGCTAGCTTTGATTTAAAATAATTTACATATAATAAATGCTATAAGCATAATACACACATGATGCGATACGATTCACGATACTGATTTTGTTAAAGCAAAATGAATTCATTTTATTTATTTATTTCTCTTAATAATATAAATTCCTTTTTTAGTGACTGATTATATTTTATTTATGTAAATATGGTGTTGATATTAGTTTCAGTTTAGATTAGTTTTCCCACCAGCTGTTTTTATATCCAAAACCTCTCTGAATTCATTGATTAGAAGAGGCGTCTCAATACTTACGTTTAATTTGAGTATTAGCTACTGAGAACAAGATTATAAATACATAGATGGTGATCAATAGCAATTACAGAAGCAGAGCGGACATGTATACACACCAGCAAGATGCATTTATCTTGTACACACACACACACACACACACACACACACACACACACACACTAACAAGTGTATTTTCTTACCTCTCTTGTTTGCCGTGTCATTCCACTGAATTTAAACCCTGATAGAAACAGAAAATATTAATAAATTAATTCCTTTCATTCAAACATGTTTCCAATTAAACTGATTAATAAAGGTTTAGATTTTCATGTCATTATTTGATTATTCATGTTATAATCATGTCAAAAAAGAAAAAAATGCATTTCTTTACCCTGGAATTGTTAGTCATGACAATAAAGTCAATACAGTGCATGGAGGAGCAAACCACCCTATTTCAGCTGATTTCACTGTAAATTAATACAGTGTTCCCCAACATGACGAACTCCCCAAACAGTCAAGAATTTATTAAAAGAAAGCACAGAAAGTTTCCCTTGAAAGAAAGAAACAAACAAAAGGAAAAAGAAAAAATAATTTCTAAAAAAAAAGTTAAGAATGAAAAAACAAAATAAAGCAGGTCAAATAAGATAAGACAAGAAAAAACAACAAAATAAAAATACAGAACAAAACAGAAAAAATAAAGAATTTTAAACCCTCTTTTCATCACCATGCAGTGGAATATTTCACCAAGATATATTTCACCAATATTTCATTAGAGGTTATGTGCCTTGCTCAGGGTCAATTATGAGATGACCTGTTAGGTCTGGGAATCGAACCGGCAACCTTCTGATCACAAGCCCAGTTCTCTTAGCACCAGGCTCTTAAAAGAACGAATAAAAAATGTAGTAAGATGAATATAAGAAAAAGATCAAAAGAAAAAAATTAAACAAAATAAAGATAAATGAAGAAGAAAGAAAGAAAGAAAGCAAAAAAGTAAAAAGTGAAAGAAACAAAGCAAAAGAAAGAGTTCCTCAGCCTGCAGATATGAAACATTGCTGAAATTGGAAACTGGACTTCAAATTGTTAATAACAAAAACCGAGTTTGAGTGGAAGCCGAAGTTTGAAGTGATGGGAGAAAATCTGCAGCTGCTTTCACTACAGCAAGGTTACATTTATTTATACTTGATAAATTTCTGTTATAATCAAGATCTTCCAGAAATAGATTCAGTTTCATTCGATTCCAGATGAACAGCAGTTGGTTTCATCTGTGTGTGAGATTGGGGTGTGTACACAGAGAAGAGGTATAAAACCCACCACTCCTCCTGTCACTCATCTGATGAAGAACTGAGGTACGATCACATCCTACATCACTGTTACTCAGGGTTAGTGGATGGAGAGAGTACTGAGTGGTAGATGGTTCAGGAGCTCCTGTAATGGTCAGTACTGGATCCTCATGGGTGTTCCCTCTCTTACAGAACTTGTGTTATGATGTTGGTGTACAAGGGAACTCTGGGACTTCTGTGCATGCTGCTCATCTGCTCTGTTAGAGCTAATGAGGAGGTAACACACACACACACACACACACACACACACATACACACACACAAAAGTATTTTCTGCACTACAAAAATATCGAGAGGTGGTGGGACTTGAACTTGCAATCTTTTAATTACTGGACCAGTACCTTAACAACTAGGCTACAGGTGCGTCAATAAACCCAGAGTTCAACCACACAAACTCTTGAAACCAAAGCATTTCTTGCTTTAGACCTTGATTGGTGGATTGGAAATCATTCCAGCCGAAACGGGAACAAAACTTTTCCCTAATCTGCTCCTAAAATAAAATAATAAAAGTAATTTTGTAAAAATATGCTATATAATGTTAGAAATATGTTAGCAATGTCATGTCACTATGCCATCATCACTTTGGGATGGTTGCCTGCTCTGATGGGTCAGTTGTCTCCAGGCTACCAGAAGGTCACTCTGTTTTAATTGCATTTGTTTTTGAAATGGTCCAGCAAGCTCATGGACAAGCATTACACTAGCTTAGATTAGCTTCAGGACATGAAGTGTACTTACATTTTTAATGGGGCAAAGGGGATTCAAAACCAGTGGGGTTGGGTAAATGTTCCCTTAAATTTAAAACTTGTCACTGTTAAAACCCATCACTGTGGACGAACACTGACCCGCTCTGTACAGAAGTGCTTTCATTCAGCTACACTAAATAGTGTTTAAGCTCGACATGCCCATAAAAGGTCGCAACATCTTAATGGAGTCCAGACTTTGACTACTTTAACCATTACCATTAGCTAACGTATCCAGTCTCTTTGAGTCTGTCATCCAAGACTTTCCGTTCAGTTGGAGACATTTTATTTTAAAGAAATCTTCTCCAAACTCCAATCTTTATTATGAAGGCATTCTTCCTGAGCATGATCACATGACACATGACATTTTTGGGCTAGTTCTCCAAGGAGCACCTGAAGACAACACACAGATATCCTAAAAGCATTTATGATTACTATCCTCCTGAATGCTCTCCTCACTTTTTCCCTTTCTTTCAAACATGGTGGATTGTTCAAAATAATGAAGCTTCTCTTATAAATCCTATTAACAATCACCTTCCTCCATTAGAGATTTTCTTTTATTTCGATGCAGTTGTGTCAGCATACTTTTGGCCATATAGCGTAAAAACCAATAGACGTTCTGCGGGAACTTAAATAGTGTCACTAACGTTGTATTATCTATTTTATGTACAAAGGACACTGGGCTGTCTGTAGGGGAGCTGATTGAGAGAGCCAACGCGAATATTGGTATGTAAACACGGACCATAACAAAGCCACCACTTCTCTATCATATGGACAAAAGTATTGGGACACCCCATCTAATGACTAAATTCATGTGTTTCAGCAGGTATAAAAAATAAGTTATCAAAATGAAATATGCTTTCATTGTTGCATTTTAAGGAAGGTCCTTTCCTTTTTCTGGGCATAACAAGTAACTCTATAAAGACATAAAGAAAGGGTTAACTTTGAAAAAACTTGAGCCCTGGCCCTGGGGCTTTCTTTAGCAACTTCTGTGTTTTTAGCAGATGACTTTATCCAAAGTGACTTACAGTGCAGTTACAGTACATAGTCAGAGCAATTGAGGGTTTAGGGCTCAACCGCAGCAACCTCAAGGGCTTGAGCTAGCAACCTTCTTATTACTTCTTATTGATTTATTACCTCTTCTGACTGAATAGACACAAATTCCCCCAGAAGTTGAATCATGAATCGATTCCTAAATTGACTCATGGTCTATCATGACATCCCTACCGTACAGTGCACGTTCACTTTGTGTGCAGTTCGTGGTGTGGGTGAGCCTGAGCTGATTGAAGGAGACATCGCCGTGTATGATGAGAGCGAGAGGAACGCTGATCCCTGCACCGCCACCAGCTGCATGTGGCCAAAATCCAACGATGGGAACGTCTACGTCCCCTATGTCATCTCCAGGGAGTACTGTACGTCACTCATTTTCTTCTGCATAAGCCTTCAAACTCGATGTCCGGAAATTTAGTACCCTTAAACGTGACATGTTCGGCTTTTTCCTTTTTTAAAATTCATGTATCTAATTGCAAATGAACAATGAAGAGCTGCTTTGTTCAGTGCTCGTCCTGAGTCTGCATTTGTGTGGAATAAGCGTCAGATCCAGTGTTAGAACTTCCACATGTATCTAGATTGTGTTTATTTTCCTCACTGTTTCACTTTTAAACTTGTGTTACAGCTCGAGCTTCCAAGAAACGCTGAGAATCAGAAACCGCTTCTCCCAGAGAGTCTAAAATGATTAGCGTGGCTTAATGTACTAGAAGAAGGAGCCAGGAACACTAAACTGTTCTTTATTACTAATGATCATGAGTTATCTCAACAAAACGTAATGTGGAAAATGCGCTCATGTCAATGCATCTTCACCCGCTAGAGCTTTAAACAGAAACAACATCTCCCACAATGCATGTAGATTTTGTGACCCGTGAAGAGTTTCCACATCAGCAGTATCTACAAGCGATCCTAAATTGTCCAAGCAGAGAAAAGAAGGGAGAAAATGTAATGAAAGATGGAAAGCAAGTACAAGTTTTTGTTTCAAGAAGAACATTTTCTGAGGGCCTGATGTGGCATCCCTGGTGTTTAATTGTTTTTCAGTGTTTTTATATTATATTTGTGTTATTTTAATGTAGTATCAAAAGAATCTCCATTCCTCTGCATTAGCACTAAATTTCTGCAGTTCCACTGAACCACGAAACACATTAACAGCTTTCCCAAAATCAACGTCTTTAAAATTCATCCACCAAGTCTGAAGGTAATTGAATGTATTCACTGAGCTTTACCCTGTTCACCATGAAGCCACCAGTGAGCGTCAGGTTATCCAGCGAGGCCTGGACTCCTTCTCCTCCATCACCTGCATCCGCTTCAAGGAGCACTCCAGTGAGAAGGATTACATCAGCATCGAGTCGCTCAGCGGGTGAGCGTCCAGATTATTCAGGAATTCGGCGTAATGTTTACCTGGTAGGTAAAGCCCTCGTCTCCTGAACATTGTTTGCAGGTGCTACTCCTCTGTAGGACGGCGTGGGAAAGCTCAGACGTTATCTCTAGCTCGCAGCGGCTGTATCTACCACAAGACCGTCCAGCACGAGCTGCTCCACGCTCTGGGCTTTAATCATGAACAGACCCGCAGTGACCGCGACAGCTACATCCGCGTGGTCTGGGAGAACATTATAGACGGTACAGACCAGAGACTTCTGCTCTCAGAACTAAGCGATATTCCACATCATTTAACATATTTATTAAACTGATTCGATTTCCGGGCATTACCGTTGACTCCCATCGAGAAGGTCCGCATGTTCTCCTCATGTCTGTGTAGGTTTCCCCTGGAGCTCCGGTTCCCTCCCACAGTCCAAAAAAGCATGCCGTGATTCCATTTTGGTCTCTCAACAGGCAAGCAGCACAACTTCGACAAGAAGGCGACTCTGAATCAGGGAACGACTTACGATTACAACTCGGTCATGCAGTATTTCAGTACCGCGTTCTCTAAAAATGGCGAGCCCACCATGGTACCCATCCCGGACCCTGACGTGCCCTTCGGTAAGGCCAGTGAGATGAGCAAGAGCGACATTCTCAGATTGAACCGACTCTATCAGTGCTGTAAGTACTTCATTCTATTATGTCCAGCGTTGCCTTAAATACAGAAATAACATTTTTATTATTATTATTTCTGTACAGAATCTGGAACTGATGATACCGTGACTTCGACCTGTGATTGGATGTCCCTGAAATTATAGATTAAATTCTATTAATTGTGTTTGTAGTGCTTTAACCACTAAAATCAATAAAAAATTCCAGTCTTCCCCTGAGTCTGTCTTTAAACATTAAACATTAACTTTTTACTTAGTACGCATGCAAGACTGCCAGAACACAGCCTTTAGACTTAGACTATTTTAGACTATTTTCCCTTGATGTCTACAGACATTTGTACCCATTCAGTCAAAAAAAGCCCTGAACCCTGCATTCATTGGGTTTTATAAATCATAAGGAGCTTTGAATAAAGGTCTGGACAATGTAAAGGCTATTAAAGAAACTTGTCACAATGAGTCTGTCTATAAACCGTGTGATCTCCCATCATCCTTAAAATGTTTCTATTTCATTCTATTCCCAGAATTCAGTGCAAGACAGCTGGATGTTTCTTATGCATCCAACAGAGTTCCTTTAAAATGTAAATAAATTCTCGTCGTGTAATCTGTATAAAGGTTTTCGGTACACAGAGGTAGACGTTTGCTTTTCAGACCCAATGTCTTTATGGTTCTCGCTTACTTCAGCTTTAATCTAAAGCAAAGTGCAGTTGTAAGTGAATACAATTCATGTAAATACGTTAAATGGGTCGTTGATACTCATCACTAATTATACGCACCGGTTAGCAACTGGTGTCACAAACAGCTAAATGTATGATTCTGTATGAGTGCTGTCCAATACTTTCGGTCATTAAGTGCTTTAGATCATAAGATGTAGGTCACTGTGGATTATTTAACACTAGTGAATATACAACCAGAGTGCAGTGATCAGGGAAAACCTGCACCTGCTTCCTTCACTGCAAGGTTACAGTGTGTTTACAGTCAATAAAATGCTTCAAGCAGCTCATTTTGACAGACGGAAAATTTCATCACATGTTTACATCATGAGATTTGTTTAGAAGCTTGGTGATCTGAGAAAACCTGTCCTCACCCTAAACAAAAAAGTTTCTTATCTCTCTGAAAGGTTCCTGAACCCTGGAGCTTTCCTCCACAGCTGCCCCTCCGTCCTGAGATCCTTTCTTCTGTATCTCATCTCTCACACGTTTCTGCTCGATGAGTCCCTAAAGTTCATGCTGTCTCTCTCTTTTTTTCTTTCTTCCTTCACTGACTGACGGTTCGCTTTCTTTTGCTTCTTGGTTCATGTCATCCATGCAGCTCAATTATCAGTATCAATATATTCACTCTGTAATGCAATTCATATTTTACTGTAACTATATAACATTATACACATGTGTAGTATGATTCAAGTAAAAATCTACATTTATTTGTCCCCTTAAATTTCTCTACAAAATATTATGACTGTAACAGCGTATATTATTATGACTACAACAGTGTTACTGGTAATAAAAATTCAGTTTGACAACGTTGGCCCTGACTGTGACGACTGATTCCAAACTGAGCCTTTCTTAGAATGTCAACTCTCATTTAATGGGCAGACTTGTGAAAAACCTTTCCAGAAAACTGGTAATTATGTCACACACACGCACATACACACACACACACACACACACAACACATAATAACAACTGAAGTGTGATTATAGGGGTTTCCTTGAAAATCCGCCTATGTTTACTACAGTCCTTAGAATCGAGAGCCGTAGAGCCGAACACCAACTGTGTAATGATAGCTTTCTCAGATCTACACACACACACACAAACACACACACACACACACACACACACCAGCTCAGAGAGAGTGTATTAAGTGCGAGTGTAAGTGAGCAGTAATTACGTGACTCAGAGTCTCAGGATCTCGATGTGATGGATGATAGATCAAGTTCCACTGGTGACACACACACACACACACACACACACACATTTACAACAATTTAGGCAGCTCTAGTTAACCTGATTGCAGGTCTGTGTGTAAATGTAAATCCAGACTCCTTAAAATACTCCTACTGAGGCGCTTTAACTTCTCATGATCTGACTGGATAATGACGGAGCATCCGACACTTCCTGCGGCATGACTTTTCTCAGAGCAACCACCACAGTTCTTCTGAAGTTTGCATTTGCATTTTAGGCACTTAGTCAATGCTTTTCTCAAAAGTGATTTCCAATTACTGTTGCAGTGTACAGTCTGAGAAACTGAAGGTTAAGGGACCTGCTCAATCCCCTGGCACTGATGGGACTTCAACCAGCTTCAACCAACTTTTTGATTACTAGTACCTTCCCCACTTAACCACAACTTTCCCGAATGGATGTAAATAAATTATGATTGATGTACACTCGAGGTTTAAGCATTTTTGGTACTGGAGTACTAGCTGAGGATAACTGTGTTAGCTTAGTAATCTAAATCTGCTGTGACGTAATCCCCTGTCTAAGTTCAGCATCTAAATAATGTGATTATGAGTCCGAAGACTCATTAGAATCCCCTGTGATGAGGCAGCTGATCATATGGGCAGTAGACAGCAAGCCAGCGAACCGGGTCTTTAAGCCTCACTCCTAATTCTGTTTCTCTTCACCTCCCTGAGATCTGATCTGGAGGGAGGCGATCGACGGGCCGAGGAGTAAAGTGGAAGTCGTGCTCTTAATTAAAAATCTGAACATGATTCCACTCTGCGTGATGTACACTTTTGATAGATCATGACCACTGCAGACCCTGAATACCCCACAAGAGCTTCAGTTTTGGAGATGTTCTGACCCGGTCATCTATATATCCCTCCCACTAACAAGCACCTTGATGAAATAATTAGTGTTATCAGTGTGTGTCTTACTGTATATTGACTGAATATCTGGATATCTGTACCACTTTACGGTGGCTAAGCAAGACGGTCCTGGGTTCGATCCTCATGCGTGGCAGTCCGGGTACTTTCTGTGTGAAGTTTGCATGTTCTCCCTGTCACTGCCTGGGTTTACTCACTCAGTGTAAAAACATGCAGCCAGGTTAAGTGGAGACTGAATCGTCCTGTAGGTCTCTAGCCACTAGGTTGCATGAACCTGAGCATCGTAGTGACGGCCCTAAGCCTGGATAAATAGGAAGGGTTGTGTCAATAATGAGAATCACTATCCACTGTGGCGACACCTAACTAGAGCAGCTGAAAGAAGAAGGATAAAAGTCTGTAGCACTTCAAAACTCGTTCTGACAGGCACTCAATGGCCAAAAATATTTGGACACCTGACCGTGTTGAACGTCCTATTAAAAAAAAAAGGTATTTAAACAGAGCCGCCTGTATGTGATCTTCTGATGAAGCGAGGATGAAGTCAAATGTGTCACCAGGTTTTCAGACGGACGCTCAGTGCAGCTTGCTAACCGCTAACTTCCGCTCCAGAGGACGGGCCTCTAACCCCATCCGTAGGGAAACACAGATGGTGTTAACATCTAAATATAGAGCGTGGACACTGAGAATCGATACTGACGACCTGTAAAGCTCAAACCCACTTCCACACGCGGCGGGGCGTTCAGGGAGGAAACGATCGCCGAGCGTCCTTCATGCCCGTTTAGCTGAAGGTCGGGGCCATCTTTACCGTAGGTGTCATGAATATTTAAAAAGCATCTGTGCTAATGTCAGAGCGAGCTGCTTTGTGTGTGTCACACCGAGCATCTTCCTGCCTTCAGAAGTGTTTTAAGGAAAGCCTGACGGGCTGTTCGAGCTTGAATGTCACACATTTAATAGCATGAAAGTGCCAAGATTAGCCACACAGCCGACGGGGAGGGGGTGGGGGGAGCAGAAAAGAAAACAGATCTAAGCAACAAGAATCCTGGCTCCATGTTTATTCTTTATTATTCTTTTTATGATCCATTCTTTGATTTTTAACAGGCCATGAAAGCTTTTCATGTGCAGTTTCAGCAGGGTTCTTTTTAACCCCGGAAAAACCCCTCAGTGACCTTTTCCTTTAGTGTTTAGCTGCAGGACAGAAGCACAGAAATGCCGAGACCTGCCGCTACACGCTTTTCTTTATTGATTCACGGTGCTGCTTTTTGACACTGGTGAAGCAAACCACAAGTTTCACCCATTGTTCACCGATCGAGCATGACATTATGACCACATTGCTAATTTTCTATTGGTCGCTCTATTTTGACACCTTGCTATTAGAACCGGCATTAACTTCTTCAGCAATCTGCCCATGACCCTGCCCATGACCCTGTGGTCGTCTACCCAGAATGATCCTGTCTTTAATTATTAAACTCACTCAGATTCTTATGCTCAGACATTTTTCATGCATTTTAACATCAAATGAAGGGACAAAATATTCACTAGCTGACTAATATATCCCACCCGCTAATAGGTCCCATGATGAAGAGATACTCAGGGTTATTCACTTCACCTGTCAGTGGGAGTAATGTTGCACCTGATTGGTGAATGAATATATTGTGAAGAGAGACGGATCAGCAGTTTGGTAATAAAGAGAAATAGCACACACGCACACACACACACACACACACACACTCACACTAATTTCTGAGACTGAAAACAGGTGAGGTGAATAAATCACACTATGCTTTCTCTCTCTTGTTGGCATTACTACAAACGTCCAAACTGATATTTTATAGGTAATAAAATTTCGGCTCCCTCTCTCGCCTCGCTCCACCCGTAGGACAGTTTGAATATTCTTATCATTTAATAACCAGAGCGAAGTTCAGATCCATCTTCACGCCTGAGGAAACCTGTGACAGTTATTCATTCAGTTCATCCAGACCAAAATCACCACGGACAGAAAAGCGAGCCACCACAGGGTCACAACGTAGTGCTAAGTAGAGTAGACAGTCCACCTACTGCAGGGCTGGGCAAACGTCTTCGGCTCAAGGGCAAGAGTGGGTTTTTTAATAAAAAAAAAAAAAAATGGACAGGCGGGCCAGTCGGTCCGGGGGTGGGGTCAAAACTAATATAATAAATTTATAATTAATAAATTTCCACAGTAAAGGCTTCCCATCTACATTATTCAGGTACAGTAGGTACAGTGTTGTTGGTCTTTTTGCCAGTGTATCGAGATTCAATAACTCGTCTTGACTCGAGTCAGCACATTCAAACTTTTATTTCCATTATAAAGGGCATTTAAATTTTTAATGTAAATGAAACCCCAGACTCCACCCACATCACACGTGAATGTGATTTTTTTATTATTTTTTTTTAATTATTTTATTATTATTATTTTTTATCAGGGCAGCGTTAGGGAGGATCACATCACAGGCTAAAATTTTTCTCTTTAAATGATCTCAGAACCTGTAAAGGAGTTTACCGCAACAGTGAGACTTAGAAAACATTAAGTTATTACATTTTCAGTGTTTTGTTGGTAGTATAGAGCACAGTGAATATACTCTCATCCTTCTAAGGTTCGAATCGGCCAGTTATTGTTTATGTGTGACGTCATACTGTGTCGTGCGCCATCTAGTGGATCAATTGAGACGCAAGGTACCGGACTGACAAGGTGAAATTCATTTTATAAATACTTAGTGGACCAGATTAAACAGCCCAACAAGCCGGGTGTGGCCCGGGGCCGGGTTTACCCACCCCTAACCTACTGCATGTTTATGTGGGATTACCAGACGGAGACTATCTGCTGGAGGTCGTGATTAGATAAGAGGAGGTTTAATGGCACTTGGATCACTTTTCTCGGTTTTGTGTGTGACTCATTATACATTCAATCACATCAGGTCAGATTCAAGTGACCGATTCATTTTTGCTGCCAGCCATGTGAGAAGTGAGAGAAGTGAGAACTCATTCTGCCCACATTAAACTGATCCGTAACTCATTTAGGGGTTTTATGGGGTGGTGTTGATGGGGGGGGGGGGGTGGCATGGTGGCTTAATTGGAAAGTGAGTGACACACACTCAAACGGTTCATCATGAAGGATTCCAACCTTCAGCTCTCTGTTCCTGTCTGAGAGAAGATTCTCTGGGTGCCGTAGCCCAGAAAAATGGGTGAGTTTGATGAGGACCAGATTGTGACGATTAGTCAGACCATCTCCAAAACTGCAGTGGTCAGTACCTAAAATTAAAATAAAAATGGTCCAAAGAGGGAATGGGGGTAAACCGACAATAGGGTCATGGGCGGCCAAGACTCATCGATGCATGTGTGGTCCGATCCAACAGATGATCAACTGTAGCTGAAACTGAAGAAGTGAATGCTGCTTCTGGCAGAAAGGAGTCAGAATCCACAGAGCAGCACAGTAACAGGAAGACCCAGACAGTATTAGGAAGGTGATCATAATGATACGTGTAAATGTATTTTTTCTTTGTGCTTATTCGGATCATGTGACTTAACCAAGCCGATTTCCTCTCCTGTGGATCAAAATGATCTCCTTCATATTAAAAAAGCGGTTCCTGTTCACCTGCTGCTGCTGGATATCGATCTCTTTAAATTACACAGAAGCAGAAGCGCTCTGTTCAGGCGGTACAGAGCTGTGACCTTAAACTAATCGTGTGTGGGTGCAGTGGGTCGCAAATATCACCGTTACAAAGTCCATCGATTGAAATATAACGAGAGTCTCTCGTTTGATTCGATGGAAGATCATCCAGACTGTAGGAGAAATCATCGAGCTAGCATTTCAGACACGCCCGTTTCTGACAAGTGTAAAAAAAACACACGTATAACCAATTATAACAATCTAAATTACTGGGGGTCAACTGTGGCTACATGGTGGAAGAGAGACATGAACATTAGTCATTTGATCCTTGAGTCAAGTACTGAATAAAATATCAAGTCTAACACTAATCCAGGTAGTACAAGTCCATACAGTCACATTATTATGAGCAACAGCTAATATCCTCTGTTTAATCTCTGTGTATAGCACGGACAGCAGCTAGACGCGCCCCGAGTGACTCAATAAGGTCCTGGTTGGTTCTCACAGGTATCGAGAGCCATGCTGACTTCTGTGCATCCCACAGGTCCAAGAAGGGGCATGAGAGAGGATCCATAAAGCCGACACGGCCATCGAGGTGCTCACACAGATGCCGAATTGGATTCAAGTCTGGGGTCAGGGTAATACATGGAAGTCTTAGTCATGCTCTTCCAGTCAGTGTGGGACATTTCTAGTCATGATGGAGGATCTCATCTAATCCAAGGAAGATAATCAGTATGTACAGCCTATATATTATATATGAAAACACTGCAGCAATAAAATCATTTCCGACCCCACAGAGACTCGGCGAGCGCTTCTTTATATGAGAAATAAACATCGACAGGCAGCTAATAAAATCTGGATGAGTGTATGAATATCTGACAGCCATAAGGTATTTCTCAAAATTACAGAGAGGACAAATAATGGGATTTTATTAAAAAGGTCCAGAGGTCGAACACTTTGGGGATAATACAGAACGATCGATGACGATTCACCGTGTCTTTAAAAAATGAACTTTTGTTTATCTAAGAGACAGCTGCAACCAAGCAAGTAGAGCTTTCAAACAGAGGGTTATGGGTTTGAATCCCAGCTCCATGAAATCGTTTCCAACCCCATACATAATTCTTCTTCTTCCTCTTCTTCCTATTATTATTAATATTATTATTATTATCGTTATTGTCGTTGTGATTATTATTATTATTATTATTATTATTATATTTTTATTTTTATTTTCATCATCATCATTATAATCATCATCACCATTGTAGTAGTTATATTTTTATTAATGTATCAAATTATTATTATTATTATTATTATTACAGTATAGTTATTATGTTATTGTTTTATTATGATTATAATTAAGTACACTATCAGCAGAGCAGAAGCAGCTTTATTTCAACCGATGAATAAAAAGTATTGATGATCTTAAAGATGACCTTATACTGACCTTATTGTTCTGACATGAGTGATGAATTTTGAGCCCTTTCTGAATAGGCAGTAATAATCTGGGCTTATTATCGGTGCTCTCATACCCTCGGCCCTAAACCACATTAAACTCCAGCAGCAGAAAAGATCAGCGGTGGCCTCCGGTTGCTGTGAACCATTAGCGGTTCACTATACGAGCAGCGTCCAGTTCTAATAAAACCAGAGTTTATGGGTGTCGACCCGATCCGCCCGGCTCTGCTTCTGCATCCATGAGTACGAGTCGAATTCTATGATGTGAGTCCAGTCTGATAAAAGCTTTAATGAGTGTAATTGATGAAGAGTTGTTACACTTCTGTCCTGTTGTCATAACTCCTCCGTTTATTAAACACATGATGAGCATTAAATCTAATTCAGATGTAGTTAATTACATTGATTATTCAGTAGTGTAGAATAAATAAAGAACCATGCCGCCTCGAATCATGTCTTTTCAACAGAAGATAAATTAAAGAAAATAAAAGAAGATGGATCTCTACAGGAGGTAGAGGTGTAAGCTTCTGTAATTCCATAAATGTTAGACTGATGATGTAACGATGTTAAAATAACATTCATCTGATTAAATGAGCTCTTACAAGACAACTATATATAAGCTTTTGTATATAATTTGCTAAATATAATAATAATAATAGTAATAATAATAGTAATAATAATAATAATAATAATAATATTTATTATTAATACTACTACTACTACTACTACTACTACTACTACTAATAATAATAATAATAATAATAAT
>JAYDZG010000009.1:1588723-1602037 GCA_034509265.1 Microcambeva bendego | reverse complement strand
AAAATACTGAATGTAAGTACAGATGTGAAACAAAAGGCTGAATGTGAATACAGATGTGGAATAAAAAGGCTGAATGTGAATACAGATGTGAAACAAAAGGCTGAATGTGAATACAGATGTGAAACAAAAGGCTGAATGTAAGTACAGGTGTGAATGGAAAGGCTGAATGTGAATGTTGTATTGCTGAATGTACATTTAAGAACAGTGGTAACTTACTCTGGAATAAGAGAATTATCAATCAAAAGGTAGTGGATTTAAATCTCAGCTCTGCCATGTAGCCACTGTTGGGCCCTTGAGCAAGGCCCTCTTCCCTCTGGCTGGCACTGCACTCTGACCCCTTGCATGCGAATAAAGAATGAATAAAGTAGCTGCTAGTATCGTAGCTGATCTAGTCAGCCTTGCTTGAACTTCACAATCATTAAAATTTTTCCTCCACACAGAGAGCAGATAGAAAGTCTTGTTATTTATTATTCATTATTGATGAGAACATTCTGGGGTTAAATGAGAATTTTAATGATGTGAACGAGTCATTAAAAGTGTAGAACCATTAAAACTCACACACTTTAATAAGTGGCTACAATAACAGTTCACTAACATTACAGTCCAAAAGTTTCACAGAGTAAAACGAGATTATTTTAGTTTTAGTAATAATGAGAAGGTTTTAGTGGGATGAGAAATCTGGGAGTCAGTGTGACTCACAGCTGCACCAGATTCTCATCTGTTGATAATGATGATGATGATGATAATAATAATAATAATAATAATAATAATAATTCCAGCCCAACCACTGCCAGGCTGCTGCTGTGTGCGCCCTTGGACACAGCCCTTATTCCTCAGTTACTAACATTGTACACTGTAAATTGCTTTGGATAAAGCATCTGCTAAATGCTGAAAATGTAAAGCTGTCGGCTCAGCTGTGGCAGGACCGAACCCTTGTGTGTCTGAAAACCCCCCAGAAAAAAACAAGGCGAGCTCTAATTGAACCCCTGTTACTATAGCCACATATTACAAAGTGAGAGTCTTAATAGTTCTACAATTTTAATGACTCGCTCACATCATTAAAATTCTCATTTACCACCAGGATGTTCTCATCAATATTGAATCATAAATAATGAGATTCTGGATTTGATCTGTGTGTGTGGATGAGCCAGTCATAGCCTAGAAGTTATAAGGTACTGGACTAGTGATCCAAAGGACGCCAGTTCAACGCCCATCACTGCCAGGTTATTCGAAAAAACCTAGACAGCTGTCTACAAGGCATCCTGTGCTCGCTCCCAAGGCTGTTCGACAACCTAGATGTCTTATAATCCTTCCTACTAAGTCACCTTCAAATATTAATGCAATATTAATCATAGAACGAGTCAGATCTTCTCTCATTCAGGTTGTTTTCACATGTTAATAAGCGATGTTTGATGTTTAATGTGGATAAAGGTGGACGAGTTTTCGATAGCCGTTATTCGAGCTGCTAACACTTGTGCCCCCTTGTATCATTGTTTTGAATAGCACAATGCTAATGCTATTGAAACACGATGTAATCGCTATCTAGAAAGATCGTTTGAATAGCCCGACTTAATAGAACGCAAACTAGTCATACAGCTGCCTAGTAAAACAGCAATGGAGCGAGCTCACTCCCCTCCCAATTAAGTCCCCCATTATTCAAACCATGCGTCCACTCTTAATTAGCTCTCTCGTGAAAGTGACTTGTGGGAGCTGGATCCAGAACAGCGGTGGTGAGACAGCATGTCTGTCAAACAAGAATCCTGAGCTGAATCTCAAACCTAACCTTGCTCTTTTTGAATGAAAAAGAGGGCCGTGAACTTTGACCCCCCGTTAACGATCCCGGAGCCCGGACGTCTCACTTGGGTGGGGAGAAAGAACAAATTAGCTTAGAATGCATTAGAACGAATGCACACTCACAACTCTGACGGAACATCGACCGGGCGGCTGTTTAGTGGCGATTAAAGCGTGAGCCTCAATTCATCACGCCTCTTTAGGCTGGAATTTCGTACTGAATGCTCTGGATTAGCGTCGACTCAATCCAACACGCAGAAGTGACTGGAGTACAAAAGAGCACAGGCTTTAAGAAACTAAAGTAATCGTTTTTGAGCTTCCTTAGGCACAGATAGTAACAAAAGATGCTAACTGAACCCAGGTCAGTGCACATTTTAATATATTCAATATTACTTTTTACACAATGTTTAAAATGTCCCCATTCATTAGATCGCATGGCTAGGATACTTTTCTTGGATCATTATCAGTGTGTGCCACTATACTAATACTTCCCACGTCCAATAAGCTAATTCAGTTCTACTTCATTAATAACCAAAGAGTGAATGTGGAGCCAAAAACACTGCTTCAGTTGCCCCGAAATGTTTCGGCTTTCATAGCATTGATGTGCAACAGAGTACATTTTAGTTTAAGATTTACAGTAAATATAGGAAGAGCAAATATAGATAACCCGATAGGACCGGTCAAACGAAGAAGTGGGTAATTTTGAGTATTTTAGTCATATCAGCGAGCCCTTACCCAGGTCAGTAATGATGTCAAGTTAAATCAAAGCAATTTGAATAGTAAAAAGCACAAGAACCTTTATTACACCAAAGATATTAGGACAACGTTCTCAATTATTATGTGTAACATCTCTCTCTCTCTCTCTCTCTGTGTGTAAGCTCTCTCTCTCTCCCTCTCTTTCTGTGTGTGTGAGTATAACCTCCCTTTCTCTCTCTTTCTCTGTGTGTGTGTAACCTCTCTCTCTCTCACTCACTCTGTGTGTGTGTGTGTGTAATCGCTCTCTCTCTCTCTCTCTCTGTGTAACGCCTCTCTCTCTCTCTCTCTCTCAGGACAGGGATGGTGAGCCGGGTATCAGTGAGTCAGTCGGGTGTCACTCTCTCCTCTTTCTCCTGACAGCAGATTAACACCTCAGTACTGACAGCTTCTTATCACTGACCCAGCCACACACACCTCGCTGACAGACAGAGGAAGATCAGCCTCCATTCAGAGTCACTCCCCCAGAGGGATTTCAAGGTGGAACCGACAACTCGGAAACCAAAACGCTTTCAGGGAAAAAGAAAATGAATTAAAACCTTCCTGGTCCTTTCACCATCGTTGATTTAGAGTTAAATATATATATGTTTATTTTTATGTATTCTTTTTTAATATGCAAATTTCCAGTCTAATTGCATCCAGTTTTCTGAAACTTCTTTTGCACATGCTTACACACACACACACACACAGGGTGCGTTTGTTATCTAAGCAGAGAGGATTTTAATGAGTCAGGTGACTAAGCCACCCGAGCACCCACCTAAGTTATTATTTTTAGGTAACCTAGACAGAACCCGGGTAGATACTCAATCCAACATCTTTTCTTTCAACTACAATGTCTGACCTTACTGATTCTATTGACTGAATGGGTGCAAATTCCCACATATGTTCCAAAGTCTCACAGATAGGCTTTCCAAAGAGTGGACCCCCTAATAAAAGCACTGATTAGTCTGATAGTCTGATCTCTCTCTTGTTCCGGTCCCCTAAATGAAGTGAGTAGCTCTGCTTTATTGCATCCTTTCTCATTTCATATCATTTCGCAAAATTTCATCACACATCAAAGAAAATCCTCCTTGATCTGTTTAAAGCTCCTCTTCAGGAATATGTCTCCCACTGTCCACCGCTTCAGCTGATTGGATTATTCTTCACCTTTTGATGTCGCTCATAATCCTGATCCTGGATAAATGCTGCTGCTGTGAATCCAGGGTTTATTTTATCTCTGATGTCACTGTGGAACCTGGAACTTACAGATATTACCACCTCAGGAGGATGGGAACCGACTGAAACTACGAATCTAAGAAATTAGAGCAATCAATTTTACTAATAATTACAAAGGTTTGAAAAGCTTCCAGATTATTTAATCAGACACAGTGCAGGAGTTCAGCTGAATGTGTGTTCGTGTATTTATCAGCATTAACTTGCTCAGGTTTTGCTGTGGGTTGCACTGTCAGTAGTCATAGTCATTTCTGAGTTTGCATGTTCTCCATGTCTGTGTGGGTTTCCACAGGAAGCTCCAGTTTTCTCTATATTAGAGAGTCTACAGGTTAAGTTGCTGGACTAGAACCTTGAGCAAGTCCCTAAGCCACTTTTATACAAAGTACTGTCACAGTACTGTAAGTCATAAGAATAAACAAATGAATGAACCAAAAGATCAATGCACGAAGAAAAAAATATATTTATGAAGGGTTATGCCGGATTCCCTTCCTGACGTAACCTGCCCTATTTATCCGGGCTTGGGACAGGCACTACGATGTACTGGTTTATGCATCCTAGTATCTAGGCACCTATTAGACAATTCAGTGTTTTTAATAATCTGTCCGGGGGATCAAACCCAGGACCTTGAGGTAACAGTGCTACCCACTTATCTACCATGCTGCATGAATAAATGAATGAATATATAAATACATGAATGAATGAATTTTGGCTGTGTGAAGGTTTGCTGGAAGGAAGAAAATCGACTTTTTCCCCCCACTGTCTGACAAACAAGGTTTGTGTTTGAGATTTTTGAGGTTGTTTCTGCTTCGCTTCGTCTCACTCGGATTCTCTTCTGCTGAAAAGATGAGAAAATATGAGATATATTTGACACTCTCTCTCCTCGTCTCTCTCTTTCTTGCTTTCCGGGGCTGTCTCGTGTCCGTGGGGAGACGTTAACCGTGACTGTGAAAGCGAAGGCTCGGAAGCTTCTAGGGGGCAGACGTTCAGACTTTGAGAGCCCCTAAACATCTCTGAGAAACTGCAATCGCTCCTCTTCCTCTCAGGCGTTTTTATTATTATTTGCTGTGTTGTTTTTTTGTGTTGTGGTGAGGTGACGAGGTTACATAATGAGTCCACTGCTCTGCATGTTGCCTGCAACACTTAGGATTGTTCTGCAGGTCGTTTTATTCATCCATGCATCTTTTCTCACCAGCATGAACAAGGTTCATATCAGGATCAGCTTTGTGTAAAGAGAGCCACACCCTGACCAATGTATTATTCTTCGAGTCTGTGCAGCACCATCAATTGGCCATAAGGGCCATAAGGCGTCATTGTGCATCATGCGGAGCCCTGGTCCTGGGGTTGAAATGTGGAGGACAGATTTAACTGCACAGTGATGAAAAGTGTATTCTAAATTCTAAAAAAAGCCTTGACACATTTATAGATCCAAAAATAAGACATCTCTAGGAAAACAAGGCCGTACAAGCATTCAGGACTTAGCATAGTTTCTTTTTCCTTGTTACCATTCTCTCTCCCTCTACATCTCTCTATCATATACTGCTCACACTACTTAGCAGGACAAATATTCACATTTGTATTACCAAAGCTTATTTACAAACTGAATAATAAATGAGAAAAGAATTGCATAGACAGCTGATATTCTTTAAAGATTATTTCAAACACAAGCAGTAATATTCCTTTAAATAACATCTTGTGAATAAACTAGAATTCAACACATATAAAGTGTGGACACATAACATTCTGAGCACTGTTCAAACCAGTTCACACCTCACCATTGCTAAGTTGCAAGTGTTGGGCCCTTGAGCAAGGCCCTAACCCTCATTGCTCAGACTGTATACTGTAACTGTACTGTAAGTCACTTTGGATAAAGGCGTCTGCTAAATACTGAAAATGTAATTGTAATGTAATGTGGTCATAATGTTATGCCTGATCAGTGTATGTATGTGTGGAAATGTGTTATTATATAAGTGTGTGTGTGTCTGTATAAAATTTAATATAGTCTCTCTCTCTCTCTTTCTCTTACACAGTCTCTGTCGGTATCACAATCAAAAGCAGGAGGATCAGTCGCAGCAGCTGCCTCTGCCATTTCTTTCCCTCTTTCGCTTCAAAAATCCTGTGCATCTGTTCTAAGCTCCTCCGGCTCAGACAGGTGTCGAACAAAACTTTATAGAAAACTTTCTGCTCCCACCATGAATAAATAATATAAAGAAATAACTGGCTGGGTCTGTTTTGGATTTCTTTCCTCATTTCTTTAGTTTCAGTCAAGTCGCTGCTCTGTCTCAGCCTTTGCAGAAATCCCAAAGCAGGGGTGGATTTTAGGGCTGGGGGTGTCCACGTTGTGAGCAATGTATGAGCCTGAATTCAGGCAGTGGTTTTGCAAGCACTGTTTCCTTTTGTTGTATTTTATAGTATTTTATCTATCTTTTATTCATTAATTTGTTCTGTGTCTGTTTTATCAACACCATGTCCAATTCATGGTCATGCTGGGTGTGATTCAGGGGGGGAAAAGGAGGTAACACCCAAGTCTGTAGTCCATCATAGTCGTCCATCATTGAGGCAGCCGTAAAATTTAGCTGATATTCTAAATTTTAAAAATAGCCAAACACACACACATATTTTTTATATCTTTATTATATGAAGTTAACCTGAATGTCTTTGTACTGTAGTAGTAACAGTGGTAGCCCAGAGGATAGTTGCATTAGTCTTTTCTAATCCAGTTCGTACCATAGAGCCACTGTTGGGCCCTTGAGCATGGCCCTCAACCCAATTCTGTTGTACTTCTTCTGCAGTGGTAGCACAGTGGTTAAAATACTGGACTAGTAATCAAAAGGTTGCCAGTTCAAACCCCACTTATAACAAGTTCCCAGTGAGTGCCCCTGACCTAGGCCCTTAACTTTCAACTGCTCAGTTGGTATTCAGTGGTTTTGTATTAAGGCACCCAGAAAAAAAAACCACTCAGGCACAGGGACCATGCACCCCTCTGATTGCTTCAACTTCTTTGTTCCTCATTCCTTTGTCACTTGATCATTTCCAAGGATTTAAAATATATTTATCCTTGTTGAAATGTTGAATGGGGTGCTTCCTGTCTCACCCCTCACCCTCACAGACTGGCATCACCTTCCCTGTCATCGCTCCCTCGTTTTCTCTCCTTGTGAACGTCTTCCGCTCTCAGTCTTGTCTATCACACTGATGGAGGAGAGGATCAGTCAGAGCCATGGCTATTGTTGCTTATTTTTTAGCTGTCAAAAGTCGACACCTCTGTTTTTTCGGGCTCAGGCTCACGGCTTTACAGACGCCACTGACTCAGACGTTTTATTGAACTCGTTTCCACCTCGTGACAGAGTGACGGATAAATAGCTGGATCCATTTTTTTAAAGGAGCATGTGGATAACCGTCCAAGTTTATGTCAGCCTTTTCTGCCAGACCCATTTCTAACAGTTTTTACAAGCAATAATAGTAAACCAAGGGACTGTGTTGGCCTAACAGTAATTAAATAAAAGGTTGTGGGTTTGAATCCTGGCAATCCTTGAGCATGGTCCTTAACCTTCTCAGCCACAGGAATGACATACAATAGTCGGTCTTGAGCTAGATGAGCTAAGATTTGTAGGAAAGAAACACTGCACTGTTATTACTATCAGCATCAGTATTATTATTGATATTACTATTGATATTTAGTATCAGTATTATCCAGTCATTCATTCATTCATACTATCTTTTACAATCGTTTTATCCTGTTTGGGGTCAGAGTGAGTGCAATTTTACAGGGTGAAAAGTAGGAAACACCTTGGAAAGGTCACCAGTACACACACACACACACACACACACACACACAGAGTAAATCTGACAGGATATCTTTAGGCTGCAGAAGGAAAGAAGACTTTCAGTTTGTATTTCTCGATAATGTAACTTCAATGCTAACAAAGCAATCTCCTGAAGAAGGGAAAGATTTGTTGTTTTTAGATTTTTTTCCTAATGCGAGAGTGATAAACACAAACAGCAGAAGCTCGTTATCAGATCTGCTGGGTGGGTTGAGGGCACAGACGGAGATCGTCATGAGCTCCAGTTTAATTACATTAAGAGCTGGGAAAGATCCGGCTTTGGAAAACAGAGCAGGATTAAAGGATTACTAAGCACATCACATTCAGCTCCATAACTTTTTACTTATTTTAAAAAAGATTTATTTAATAGAACAGAAATGTTTTCACATTTTTTAATCTTATATGAAAACAGAGAGAACCATCTGGTAACATAACCACCCAGTACAATCACCTGTCAACCACAATAACTCAGTACAATCACCTGTCCATCACATAATCCCCTGGTACAATCACCTGTCAATCACATATCCACCAAGTACTATCACCTGTCAATCACAATCACTCAGTACAATCACCTGTCCATCACATATCCACCAAGTACTATCACCTGTCCATCACATAATCACCTGGTACAATCACCTGGCAGACACATAATCACCTTTTACAATCCCCTGTCCATCAAAATCACTCAGTACAATCCCCTGTCCATCACATAATCACCCGGTACAATCACTTATCCATCTCAATCACCCAGTACAATCACCTGTCTATCACAATCACCCAGTGCAATCACCTGTCCATCACATAGTCAGTACAATCACCTGTCCATCACAATCTCCCGGTACAATGACCTGTCCATCACGTAATCAGTACAATCACTTGTGCATCACATAATCATAAATAGAGAAAACAACAGATAAAGAACACACAGCGGTTGCTGGTGATAAACAATTATTCAGATGTTTTTCGGTCAGGCTCCACCTTTGGCAAGTTACCATGTTTGGGCCCCTGAGCAAGGCCCTGATGTCTCAGTAATGTACACATGATTTATGACGTTAGACCAGCAGACTGACCTGGTCCTTGCTGCTGCACCATATCTGATAGATCCTGCAGGTGGATGAAGAGCACCACGCCCCCCGCCCCGAAGAGCAGCACAAACCAGAAGGAGCAGGAGAGCTTCGGCCGCGACCCCCGAGCACCCCGAGATCCTCTCCACGTCCTCCGCCGGCATCTCACCGCCTCCAGGAATTTACAGTCCGCCCACAGCATCTCGGTACACGCTAACGGAAACGGAAAGAGGAAGAGATGATTATCCAAAAAAAACACCGCTTTATCCTGGTCTGAGTTGCAGTGGTACAATTTCAATGGGCAAAAGAAAAAACACCCTGAGAAGTCCGCCAGTCCATCACAAGGTCCTGGATTTTCATGCTCCTTATAAACAGCTGTGTTTTTATTTATTTTGCATGGTGGCACAGCTGGCACGTGTGTCTCCGGAGATCCACCTAACCACAGCGAGGGCGGTTCAAAAAATGGGAACAAGTAACATGGTAAATCTGTCCAGGAGTGACTTCAGGTGGGCTGCTCAGCCTTTTTGCCGGCAAGGCAGAGCCGAGATTCCATATGACGCTGTGGAGTAACTTCTAAAATACTTAGAGATAACAATCTAAATACCACCAGAAGTAGCAGAGAAATATTAATTTATTGTCTGTCACTAGATCACATAATAAATGACTGCTCCTGAGTAACCACTGGCCAGCCCTGTTTTTGGTGTTTATGGGTTCCTATTCTACACATTCCATATAAGAAGTTAAATGCATTCATGCACTAGGTTAAACATGTTCTGTTATTTCTAGACTAATTCTTACACACACACACCTACAACTATTATGCATGATATATTAGTTACATCATTAGAATATATAATTTAAATTGTTATATACTTGAGTAATTTTCAATAACCTTACACAACGCATTGAAGATCCCATCTCGTGCTTTACCACTGAGCTACCTTACCATTTAAATCCCATCATTAAAAAATGTTTTTGGTTGAGCGTGTAGTCTGATTAGACTTTGGTTTAATCATCATCACATGAAAATGTTCTTCCTCTTAAATCTCAGACAAGAGTTATTACTTCTCCTCCCACTCACACCACTATATAAAAGTGAGAAAACTTTCTGAAGATCTCTCGTACACTGGCAGATCTAATAAGTGCTTCGTTTCTGTGATGTGCTGTTTAATTAAAAACCAGACGGGCTCCTCAGGGGCCACTTCCACCTGTCGACTCAAGGTCAACGCTTCTCACCTGGTGAGGCGGCCTGGAAAGCACAGGTCACTTCCATTAACACCAGCACAGATGGTGTTTCACTGAAGCCTGGATTTATTTATTATTTACTCCTCAAGATGTCAGGTGAATGTTAAAGTTAACATGCTCTAATGAATAAATAAAAGAAAGAAGTAACATTATATTACAATCAGATACATGGCTCCATCCATTCTGACGATGATGTAGCAAAAAATCTTTCTAATCAGACAGCAAATAAAACAGAATTTCATTAGAATCAAATGTTATAAAAACAAAAACGTTTTTTTTTAAATATCGGTAACTAAAGATTTAAACATTTAACATAAGACAGTTAGGAATTAATTTACATGATTTGAATTGGTGATTCATTTAAAATGAATCAATATTCACTTTAGAGCATTGTTAAGTATAGTCTGCACATCCCTCAGAAATAAAGAAATTATTATTGTTATTATTATTATTAAGTAACTGAAGGTTAGGGGGCTTGCTCAAGGGCCCGAGAGTGGCAACCCGGTAACCAATTTAAGGTTGGGATGGGTACAATTCACTGGGCCAAATGTAGGAAATGCCCTAGAAACATCCCTAGTCCTGTCTGCATGTTTTGGACTGTGTGAGGAAACCGACACACCAGGACACATGGAGAACATGCAAACTTCTCATAGAAAGGACGTGGACCTAGAACATGAGGTGACCGTGCTATCCACCGAGCCACAGCACCACTACATTTGCTTTACTTGTCTGATCTCTTTCGATCACAAACCCTCTATTAAGTGACTTCATTCAGATCCAGTCTGGCTGAGCTGGTGTGTGGGTGGTGCTGGCGAACGATAAGCTCGGCTTCGGTTCAGTGAACTGTAATTTAGGAAATTCCTAACCAGAACAAAAGAGAGAAGGCAAACCTGTTGCTGAGAATCTCATCTATCACGTAAAGAGAAAGCGAAGCGGCCTTAACGGTCAGCCTGGGATTTTAATGAAGCGAGTAATTCTATACGTGCGTATTATTGTGGATCAGGGTGACCATGGTGACACAGCCGGTGGGTATGGGTGCTGAAAGCTGAAAATCCAGATTTTAATCCCAATGTGCTTATCTTCTGCCTTATAAGAAATGGTGGAAAGTAATGAATTACCTCTACTCTAATTAACTTAATTAATTATTTTTTTTGTACTTTTAATTGTACTCAAGTTTGTTTTGTATTAAAAATTTTAATTCTCTAAATTTTAAATAACATTCATGACCGAGTTTTAAAAAAGCTTTAAAAAATCGCACCTGGCAAAATGCTGCAGTGAGTAGGGTTGCCAGATTTGCAGTGGTTTCTTGAAAAAAAACCTTTAGAAATCCGCCAAAATAAATGAAAAACCTGAACAATCTGGCAATTCTGTAAATGCTGTTTACACAACGAAGATTTGATTATTTAATAAGCATGAAGTCATATTACAAAGTTAACGACTGTTACGTTAATTATTTTAAAATAAATTATAGTAAAAACCTGTGGTGCAAAAAAATAAAATAAAATCACATTACACATACCAATAGATTTTAATTATTATATCAAGGTGCTTTTCTGATATATTTTAATTAAAAACAGCTATGTTGGCCAGGATAAACACCCTTCTGTTAAATGTTAAATGTGTTACTTTTTACTTGAGTAGATTTTTGGACTCGCCCAAGTAATCCGACTAGAGTACATTAGACCTCTGTAAATGAATTTGATGATAAATGGCACTAGTGATTCATCCAGGAAGTCGTTTTGCAACGGCTCTGTGGAGTCTGTGAGGGTTGAGGATCCGTTTCCTCTTGCTTTGGCGCCAACGGGGGTTTCAGTTACCAACAATCGAGTCCGAGACCGCTCAGACCACAGAGTTTTAATGATTTAAACTGAAGAATTTGGAGTGTAGTCCAGGGGGCCTGAGGACCAAAAGATGTGTTGGATTCTGGTGCCAGTGCAGTTGGAGAACACTGATAAACTGACCCACTGTGGGTCTTTACATCCCAGCAGTCTGATTAAAGAGTGGTGTTTGATTCTGTTCCACCAATCCTGCTGTGGTCTCATATTTCTTCATCCCTGAGCCACTCACCTCACCACACCATCATTTTCTGAGAGATCACCTCTTAAAAACTTTGGATTCCTTAATCAAGATGTTTGTCCATATGTGCTGTGTTATTTTTTTATATTTTTGTTATTTATTTTTGGACTAGTAATCTTAGGTTTTTAATCAAGCCTCTCATCTACCACTTTTGGGCCCCCGAGTAAGAATCATAAACATCAACTGCTCGTATTGTGTTGAGTAAAAATTGAGTGGAACCTCTGTTTAATGGACCAAAAAAGGTCACTGGTCTGTAAAATGTGATTTTCTATGAATATATACAAGAACACATAAGTAAGATTGACAAAAGTGCTAAACATTCACATCTGATCTTAAGTTAAACAAAGAAGGTGAACAGATCTGTAAATCTGAAATGTAAAAGCTGTAAATAAATATTAAAATTGGTCTTTTTTACTACTCATGAATTTTATCTTTCATACAGAAGCAGATTCTTCACAAACCCATAGAAACACCAGCGCATTCACTTGAAGGGGCAGTCGTCTGTAAGTTTTATGCACAGAAATACTTCTAAAAACGCGAGGTGTGCTGCGTCTCCAGATCGGATGCATCTGATAAATCCTCCGAGAGGTCAGAGTAAGCCAGTGTTGCCAGATTGGGTAGTTTGGTTTGACATTGGCAGGTTTGAAATTTGACATTGGCGCATTGTGTGTGGAATGCTAACCATCTTCTGCTTGTCCTGCATTGTTTTTTGTAAAACCTACCCGACCTCGGTTTTAAATTCTATATGTTAGACTGTACAGGATGGTCGCACCAGCACACTTATACCATTGATTAGAACATTTAGTTCCCTCATCACTAAGGAATTATAGTTTTTAATTTAAACAAATAAATCTTACGGACTGTACCTTCAAGTTTGAACTTTCCAGCGATATCTAGATGTCAGAACTAATCTGGCTTGCAGAAGGATTCCTCTAACACACTGTTTCCTGACCTTTCCAGGTCTCGACCACCTTTTTCAGTGGCCAAGCAGGCTGGGTGACTGAACTACATTAGGGGGAATTATTGATAAATCCTAAAATGATCTCAGACTTGAAAGTTCTATCGTTCTTAGCTCTTTTAACTAAGAACAAACAGAGAAATAGATTTTTAGTTTCTTTAGTTTAACAGTTTAAAACAAATAACAGAACTAACACTAAGCATTGCAGAACTTAGATTAATTAGATAAAATGTTGATGGGAATTCTCCATTGGAGTTAATTTACACAACAATGTATGAAATTTACATTTTAAGCGATCGTTTGTTCCAATAAAATGTGATGTCATAGAAGTAAGACCTGTTTAAACAGCCAGGGTTGCCTGATTGCAACAGTGGTTTCAAGCTAAAACAGTTTA
>JAYDZG010000009.1:1515793-1529029 GCA_034509265.1 Microcambeva bendego | reverse complement strand
GAAAGTTTAAAATCATTACACTTCAAAACACACAATACACAATTTATAAGCAACTAATAATTATAACACTGCCCAACACTCAACATTAACGGTTCTGGATCGTTTTATGAGTCGAAGCAACTGATGTTCTGTGCCGCCGTAAGAGTGCCTATTGTTTTTGAGTATGTGTAAGAGAAATATTTACTCATTTGTTTAAAGCAAGTCTAATTTACTTATTATTGGCACAGTCATTCTGGAATAGAAAGGGCCCTCCCTAAACTGTTGCTTTATTTAATATTCTGGATTTCTTTCACCCACTCCCATTAGGGGTCACCACGACAAAAAAATAAACAAATGAAGAAATTAATTATTACAATTACAACAATTTAGATTTACCTGAATGAGATAAGAACAGCACTAGAGTGATTTTTGTGCAATATTGTTGACGTGTTTTGTCGTCTGTTCCACATGATGGCAGCAAAAGCTAATGTAGAACCGAGTTCCATATGACTTTTATTATACAGCAGCAGACTGTGGTGTTCTGAAGTACCACGAAGTCCACGAGGCTGGGTTTATCTCAATACCATGGTTATTTCTCATCCTAAGCCACCTGAGGTCTTTAAGGCCAGACATAGCCTAGTGGTTAGGGTAATGGACTAGTAATTCAAAGGACGCTGGTTCAAACCTCACCACTGCCAGTTTGCTACTGTTGGGCCCTTGAGTAAGGCCCTAAACCCTCATTGCTCAGACTGTACACTGTAACTGTACTGTAAGTCACTGTACTGCATCTGGTCTTTTTCCAGTGGTTTCCACACATTTCTCTGGGTTTTTTGGATTTGTTTATATTTGTTCAGTTCATATTTGGTCAAAACTATAAAGTATTTACAGTTATTGCAACGTAGTACCACCGTTTGTCAACATAACAGCAATAACTCCTCTCCTTCTCAATACAGAACCTCACCAGAACCTCCACGCTTCTAGATCATCTCTTGTGATCTGGTGGTGTCTTCTGTCCTCCAGTTTACTTTACACCAGCTAAATTGGGTTTGTATGAAGTGTAGACAGAAACATGTTTTAGATCTATATCCAAATGAGAAAATACTCAGCAGTAGAGAAATGCTTGTTTTCTGTCTAAGAGTTAAAGTTGCCATAATGCACAATCTTATCTTACCTGACCACAGAAGGTTTCTAGTCCAAGTTTTCAATAGGATTTAGTGAACTCTGGAAAGCTACTTTTGTGGTAAGATAAAGAAAAGCCTTTCCTCTGGCATGCCTTCCAGATACTATCTTCTGTGTGTTAGCTTAAAGGTGGCCTCAAGTTTGTATTATCTTGGTGTGAGGAAAACTGATGAGTGCTGGTTCAATTGTATCATGCTAATATGTTCATTTATGGTGCAGATAAAGGTTTAATTTAACTCCTTGTTAATACTTATGGTAGTGATTTTACTGGTGACCTCTTTGTGCTCACACTCTCATGGATATTTCCCCATTTGGTGTAATCCCAAATCAACTAATGACAATGTAGCAAAAACAAAATCACCATGCAGTGTTGTAATAAAATCCACTTCTTTAAAAAAAATCTGCAAAATTCTTCCTGGTGCTGCTTTAACGCCATAAAATCACTAGAAAAAAAGTAATGGTATAATTTTAAACTCCAGAAATATCGAAATGCTATATCAAAACACAAGAGTTAAATTGGGAAGTTTAGACTAAAAGTAAGCATTATGTTACAGTTAACAAGAAATAATAATGTAATTATATAGTTATGCTTATATACAGTATTATATTACACTTGTGTACTAGTGTAATCTTATTTAACACTTTATTTGAACACAGGTAGTGTTAATTACTGGAACTTGACTGACAAACCGAACATATCAGATCATACAATTAATATTGCATATTAAGGTTTTTCTCAATGTGACTTAACTCTTGGGCTAATGATGGACAGGATGCTAGGCATGATGGAACAGCAAATATCCTTTTCCAAAATGATTCCCAAAGTTTATGTTATATAATTAGTTTAATTATATATGTTAGCTGAGGATGTGTCTGAAACACTTTCTTAACAGCTTTTCAATGGGTGCAAGGCACACAGTAACACCATGAAGAGGGTGCCAGTCCAGACCTTCTTGCTGTGAAGCGACATTACTAAGCACCTTGTCTGGAAAACCTGAATTCTCTCAGTTGAACGGATGTCCAAATACTTTTACGATTGTAAGTGAACGTCTAGATTTAACGGTTAGGATATTTTAACTTTTTTTTGTAAAATTGCTGGTATCTTAACGGCTTCAACGGCATTTTGCTGAGGGCGAACAGTGATGGTGGGGGCGGTTGGGGGTGCGCGCGCTCTGATTGAAATGGCGCGCTTGGCCGCGAGCGCTAGCGAGAGCGCTTTTCCCTGATAGACGTCATTTGGGTTTAACTGCCTACAGGAGAGAGAGAGAGAGCGAGAGAGAGAGTGTGTGAGAGAGAGAGAGAGACGACACATGAACACTATTCAGGCTTATATATTAATTTTATATATAAAACTAGTTTTGTCTAGCGCGGCTGCTTCAACAAGTTCGATTCTTTTTCGAGAAAAGGGCGGAATCCGGGTTTAAATGGTTTTGTTTCGCCTCGCTACTGCGGCGCCTGAGGAAATTCTTACATCAGAGCAAACTGCAATGATTAAAATATGTGCCTTTAAAAAGTCCGTTTCAACGACGTGACCCTGAAGCACAACTTCAGCTTATTTTCCGCCAACCCAAAGCACTAATGGTTCTAGTGAATAGCCAGAAGAGGGAGAACATGACTGAGAGATTGTGAAGGCTGGCTCGAGTTAATTGGAGCCATAATCCTTCAGCCCCAGAGGCGTCTGAGCTGCCCGGAGCAACACATTTCTTCTTTGGGTTCTTTCTTTCTTTTCCTTTTTTTTAAAACCCCGGCTCTGCTCTGTTATTTATCCCGCGGAAGCCTTTTTTCTTCCTCTATAGCCTAAGCGACCTTTTTATTTTTGGACTCGAAGACTTGAAGATACAATCTGAAGATTGTAGGACACAGGACGACGGAAGGAGGGATAAAGTTCACAGAGGAGATCAGAAGGAAGGAAAAGGAGGGAAAATCAGAAACATCTTGAAGGTAAGAAAAGCTTCACACGCTCCGGCTGGAAGTCTGAAGTGATCTGCTGGCTTTAGACACACATACTTCCAAATACTGTTACAAGCTGCTCGCCTACTATTCTTGCGTACTATTTAGTGCGCGTGTTCGTGCTTCCGACGTCTCGCTAACGTTCGACCTGGACGTACTGTTTAGTACGCTAGTATGCGGGTTTTAACGTAACCACGGCAACGACGGCATATAGCCCGTTAAAGCCACAGCGCTGATTTTGATCGATCTTTCGAGCGGACGGGATTTATACCGGATTAAGTCTTTACTTGTCGATCTTTTACCGTTTATTTGTTCCGTGTGTTCAAACCGAATCGTAACATCCTGCCATAAACCTGTAGAAAAGAGAAAGCAGAGCGAAACGCGTCGTGCAGGATTTGGCTGTCTGTGACTCCTACGATGTTTGAGACGGTAGGGCTTGTATTTTTATTATCTGTTAATTGCATGATCGCTTTTTATTACGATTCTTGTACTGTACAGAACATTTACCAGGGTGGATATCAGTCTGATCACTGAGATTTGGGTTCTGACATATGTGTTACTGCAGTAATGCAGAATCAGGATAAAGGCTGTACATAACTTTATTGTATATGATCCTAAGCTACACAAACTGTAGCCGAATTTATCTTTAAAAGATTTAGCATATTTTAAATGGGAACATTTAATTCCATTTGAACATCTCACTGTCCAGACAATGTCACCAGAATCATTTATCTAAATTTGCTATTGAAGCTTGGAGACATAGTTCTATATATTCAATACAAACCACTTATAAGTAGTACTTTTATTATATGATTAATATCTGTCTAGCTGTGGTAATGCTTCACATGAGCAATTAAAATAATAATTAAAAAACACATTTCCAGAAAAAGGAATGAAGGATTCATATTCTAGGCTCACTATGGAATCAATGCACATGGACCTCCTGGATCTGGGTTTGATCCTCATTAACTGTCAGTATGGAGTATGATATGTTCTGCTGTGTGTTTCTTCTGGCTATTTCTCCATTGCTTTTCTGCAGCATACAGATGGTTGACCAGGTTCAGTGGGAGTAAGGGATTGTGTAGCGCCATGCAGTAGATTGGCACCCAGTCCAGGGGAAATTTCGGCCAGTGTGAAGTAATGTGTAGGACTACATCTGCATTAATGGCGTTACATAGAGTTTTGTTTTATTTAAAGTGACTCACAGTCTTACTCAGGAGCCAAACAGTACTCACTACTAACCTGGGAGTCATGAGGCTTGAACGAGCAACCTTCTAATCATTCGTTCAGGACCTTGACCACGAGGTTGTACCGCTGCCCTAATGTGTTTAAGTCCACCAGAATCATGCTGCTCTTTTGTGGAATACAGCAACTCATCAAAATGTGGCACTGTTTACTTCTTTTCAGCTGTGGAGAACTGTAATAAAACTCAGAAATTAGTGATAATGACTGTTCAGAGTAGAAGCAGAGAAGAGCTGGCCATTGTAATAATCACTTCTTAACTTCAGTTAGAAAGCTAAGAGCAGGGATCGGTGAGCTTATGAATTTAAACAGGGTCAACTGGGTCAATTATCAAGCAAACTGATCCAATGGCCCAATAATATAATTTTTTTAGAACAGTAGTAAAAATCATTCTTATTTCATTCATCATAGGGTAAGAAGTCAATTATCAACCACAGACATGTTGCATGTTGCATGTGTTCTTCATCTTTTCAGTTAAAGGTAATCTAGTACGACACATTTTTATTTAAATACCTTTCCTCTGTTGTCCACAGTTTAGTTACTTAAACATTTACTTTTTTCGAAAACCATTTCCATCCAACTTCCACCATAAGTGAAAACAGTGTGACTCTTGGCTCAGCAAACACTGACACTATTGGTTCCATTTTAAAACACCACCACCAAGCACCAATGTTTGATCGCTGACGGTGGTCTGTGCAGAGTTTATGTTTTCTGGGGCACATACTCGTTTCGTCTGAGTACTTTGGTTTCCTCTCACTTCCCCAAAAGTTCTGAAGGATGAACTAGTACCTTGAAGTTGTCCCCTGTAAAATTTGCCACCCAACGCAGGCTGCTAAATATCATTCAATTTAAGCCAAGTGTATGAAATATTGTGTTTACTGAACTGTTTTAGCACTGAATTAGAACCTACAGTAGTAAATTGGCATTGTTTAGTCCATATGGACAGACATGAAGAGGGTAAAACACTAATCCATGACTTAAAACACTAAAATCTAGTTTCTTCATAAAGATTTCCTTTTTTTTCAAATAAATGAGAATCTATGGAGCATTTTGAGTTCACTGAATATAGCTGGTGTACATGCTGGTGGTGTGGCAATTTGTCTTCTGTATATGTATGAACTGGATAATAACTTAAATGCACTAAAATGTTCCATACATGTCCACCACACCTCCTATTTGTGTAAAAGAGAGGAAAACAGAGAGAGAGAGAGAGAGAGAGAGAGAGAGAGAGAGCAAGTATATTTGTCCAACATTAACATCGTGGCTTTGGGTTACAATCCCCTCTGGCTATAAGGAAAGCTTGGAAAGCTCAGATGCCAAGAACTTGAGCCCTTTTTTCATCTTTCACTGGGATCTAAATGTGTCATCCAGAATTAAAGAGCCTGATTGCTTAAGGCTGCGTGCCCTGAGCACACAGGCAACACCCTGAAAAAGTCTTTTTTAAGCTAACACATGGAAGAACTTGGTGTAGAAATTCTTTCCATATAATCATTCACAGTACTGGAATTTAGTTAACGTACTGTAATAGTGTAAAGCACCGAGAGAACATCAGCAGGATCATTTAAAGCTAAAGTTAAACACTTTGTGTTTAGTTTTGCCAAAAATGAAATATACAGTTTTTTTTGTTTAGCCCACAATGTAATCAAATGAGAGAAAACCACAGAATATTCTTTAAAAGCTCATTGGAGATTCCAGTACAAAACCCATAATGAAAGTCAGCAATGGCAAAACTCTCTATACATTACAAACCCCTGAGATGGAACTTGGAAAGCCTGGACAATAATTCAAATGAGAAAAACAGTGATAGATAATAAATTCACTGAAATACTTTTGGTCAGTGGTTAGGAACTGTTACTGTGGCTAAAGTTGCTGCAGATGCCAGCGAGGCTCAGCAGGAATAATGTTCAGCATCAGTTCAGCAAAGTCCACCGGTACAAATTTACCAGTAAATGTGAGCAAAATTAACCAACTACTCTTAAACAAATGAAATATGTGATATGTATCAATAAATAGTCATTTTTTACATTTTATTTTAATACAGTGAACTCGTGAATATATAGCTTCTCTAAATTAGCTTTTTACAGCGAATTCTCTTTATTATAACACTTCTGACAGTAAAGGTAACTTGGTTGCAATGTCGCTTCGGCAAGTAAAAGAGAAAACCTTTGAAAGGGTTTCATTTAATCCCTTCATCATTACCCCCAACATTATTGAGTATTTTTTTAGTACACTTGTTAACAATAAATCTTTAAAAAATCTAGTAAAATATATTTCTAGAGTCGTTTTTTTACTCTTTAATAAATATTGTCTCTAAGCATTGTACAAAAGACAGTGGCTAGAGAAAACTTAAAAAATATTTAATATAAATACATAAATATTCAAACAAAGAAACTTTAAGAGGAATTGACCCATAAAGCACTGGAGTGCATTAGTAACAGTTCACAGTCTAATGTTAATGTGACTTTATTCCAGTGTAACTAATGTATGTACAGACCATTCCCCACATTCTGTTATGTTATAGCCTTATTCCAAAGTGGATTACATTCTTTCACCCCTCAGAATTCTACACACAATACCCCATAATGACAAAATGAAAAAAGATTGGAATTTCTGCAAATGTATTCACAGTGTTTGCTCAATACTTTGTTGAAGCACATTTGGCAGCAATTACAGCCTCAAGTCTTTTTGAGTAGGATTCTACAAGCTTGGTACACCTATTTTGGGGCAGTTTCTCCCATTCCTCTTTGCAGAACCTCAAGCTCCATCAGGTTGGATGGGAGTTGTCAGTGCACAGCCATTTTCAGATCTCTCCAGAGATGTTCGATCGGGTTCAAGTCTTTGCTCTGGCTGGGCAGCTAAGAGTTGTCCCGAAGCCACGCCTTTGTTATCTATGCTGTGTGCTTAGGGTCACTGTCCTGTTGAAGGTGAACCTTTGGCCCAGAGTGCTCTGGCTCAGGTTTTCTTGAAGGATGTCTCTGCACATTGCTTCATTCATCTTTCCCTCAACCCTGACTAGTCTCCAAGTTCCTGCTGCCAAAAAACAACACCCCAGCATGATGCTGCCACCACTATGCTTCACTGTAGGGATGGTACTGGCCAGGTGATGAGCAGTGCCTGGTTTCCTCCACATGATTTTGTTTAATCAGACCAGAGAATTTTGTTTTTCATGGTCCAATATTTCTTTAGGTTCCTTTTTGTGAAACTCCATGCAGGCGGTCTTTGCCATTTACTGAGGTGTGGCTGCTGTCAGGAAACTCTACCATACAGGTTTAGTAACAGTGTGGAGGTTTAGTAACAGTGTGGATGTTTAGTAACAGTGTGGAGGTTTAGTAACAGTGTGGAGGTTTAGTAACAGTGTGGAGGTTTAGTAACAGTGTGGAGGTTTAGTAACAGGGTTGATGTTTAGTAACAGTGTGTATGTTTAGTAACAGTGTGGAGGTTTAGTAACAGTGTTGAGGTTTAGTAACAGGGTTGAGGGTTAGTAACAGGGCTGATTTGTATTTTATAGATGTGGAGGAAACGGCACTTTGCTGTATCCTGATTCACCACTGAACTAATACTCTCATCATTGTTTTATTTCCTAGCTGAGCCGAAGAGACCGAGCTCTCTTCTCTAATGACTTCTACCTTAAACACACTCATACAGAACTAATGAACAACTGAGTGCATTACAATTTCCTGGTACTAAAACAAAACTCCATCTGATTCAGCACAAGAAGGAAAGACCTCATGCTGACCAGGAGTCAAATCAGAAACGTTATTGTGCTTGTGTGCCCAGACCATCACCAACCATCTACCATCACCAACCATCTACCATCACCAACCAAGTCATCCTCCCAGCAGCTCATCATCAGATTCATTTTGAGAATTTGAGGAGAAGAACTAATTCAATGAGAAATACAAGTAAACATGGAAGTGTGGAATGTGAAAGAGGAAGAGGACGGGCAGCAACAAGATTCAATGATACTTTTAGATAGATGGTAAAATAAAGGATAAATAATTTGGCTTCCTAAAAAGAAAAGATAACAGCTAGTATGTATCATTCTGCACAATTTCAATTGCTTTGCTATATAAAGTGAAGTATCCCAGTATACTTGTTCAGTATACAACACACGGATACAAATCAACTAAAACTTGAGTAGAACAAAGACACAGTTGGTGTTAGATATTAGAAGATTAGTAAGTGCATGATCATTTACAAAGCGCTTAGTAGAGAAGTGATGAAGGTTTTTCAGTTTTCAGAGACTGAAGAGAAGTTCCTTCCATGTACTACATACGGGTGACCTGCTCACTGTCCACAATCCGAGATCACTATAAACCCTGATCACACAATACTCCGACATCTCAGCCTGTTAAAGAGATTTCTTCACTCATCCTGAGCTTCACTTCCAGTAGCCGCCCTGTTGATTGCTGGGTAATACGTATCAGTGTGCACACACAGCCTCTCCCCTCCTTCCTAAAATCCTCAGACAGGTTGCACAAAGTCTGAGCCCGACACGACTAACACATAGCACGAGACCTTTAATTAGTAACTCACAGGATCCTTCTTTTCTTCTTCTCTCCCGCGCTCGCTTTTCTCCCCACAGGCGAACACCTTAGCGTCCGTGTCTCTGCATCTCTAATAAACATGTTTCCATTCAGCCCCGGGGCCACGCCGCCGAAGAGACGGCACAAACACACTTAATTAGAGCCGTGGCAATCATTTGGAAGCTAAATAGGCGACGGGGCAGATGAGGAGGCGAGCCGATAAAGGGCGAGGGGCGTGTGCCGCCGAAGGAAATGCTGTGTGATTCCACCACACCACGGCAGCGCAGCATCACTCACGTCGCTCTCTCCATGGCTTTCCCGTTCGTCTGCTTTCAGGAAGGAAGAAGCATGTCGCGCCTGTCTCTGACCCGCTCGCCGGTCTCTCCGCTGGCAGCCCAGGGCATCCCGCTGCCAGCTCAGCTCACCAAAGCCAACGCGCCTGTGCACATCGACGTGGGGGGTCACATGTACACCAGCAGCCTGGCCACACTCACCAAGTACCCCGACTCCAGGTAAGAGCTTCAGCTTCATCTGGTTCACTGTTAGAGTGGGAAGATTTCAGAGCATCAGTTTATCAAGGTTTTTTTTTTTTGATGATTTAAGGATTTTTGGTACCCCATCGCCTGCTCTGATCAGGAACAGGACGTGTGTACAGATGCATAATTCATTTAGAAGAATTGGTCGTATTTAGATGGTCTTTGTGATTTTCAGGTGTTTATGGTCCTATATGCATTATTTAGTATGGCCCCCGGTCGTGGCGTACTACAACACACGCTAATAAGTTATTTAATTATTGTGTAATATCACATTATTCCAGCTTTCTTTACTAAAGACAATGTTATACATCAAATAGAATAGATTTTAGACACAGCTCACATCCCGAAGTTTAAAAATGTCAGACGGTGTGAGGTGGAAAAATAAATGTTAGTTTTTAATTTATGGGTGTGTGATAGAGCAAAATTAGCAGCATTGGTTTATCCTATGAACTAGAATAAGAATTAAAATGGAATAAAACAACACCGCTCATTTTAATCAATCATACAGCCTTAAATTAGAAACTAAAATCAACTGATTATTATAATTTGTCTGTTTTTTCCACGACTTTCTATAGATAAAGTATCTATTCAGGAAAAAACACAACTTTTACAATAACGCCTTTCCAGCAAGCAAATGTTTTAAATTCCTACAAGATTGTTTCGGGTTGATTTTATCCGACTATCAGACTAATTAAATGCTGTTTTGGTTCATAACATGTTCCCGGATGTGGAAGTAATTCAACACTCTGCATTCTTCAGAAGTTTAAATATTCTTAAATCACAATCTGTAATAAAAAAAATGCCGTACAGCCTTTAAACAGTAATAAATAAATAAAGATGAACAAACTGATATATTAACAGGTACCAAATAAAGAATTCATACTTTCCAGTTTTAAATAGTATGCAAACTAAATAAATAGTAATAATCCAGAAGAAAAGTGTTCTCTAATTGAGAACCATGCAGCCTTGGTAATCTGAGCTAGAACAGATAATGCACCCATACCAGTACTGTAGGGGGTTTTTGGTGCCCTGGCGGTGCAGTGGTAAATCATTCTACACTTCTGACGGCTGGTCGAGCATCTACACCGACATTAGTGGATTTTTTCAGGTGTTTAAACAGGGAGCAGTTAGAAGGAGTCGGCAGTCAGGACACTCTCAGTGCTCTGATAAAAAAGAAGGGCATCCAGAGTAAACTGTGCCAAATCATGCAGATCATTCCATTAATCACCAATCTTCCAAACATAAATAGGATCTGTCCCCGTGACCTATAGAGAGAATATAAAGTGCTGCTATGGACCATATAATATAAGAAGTACATCCACGTCGGTCTTTTTTGAGGGAACTAAATGACCTGCTTATACAACTGCATTGGCTTTTTTCTGACAGTTATGAATCTTACATGTCAGAGCTGTCACACATATGCAGATGTATGTACAGATTCAGCAGAGTCTGATCTTTTGCCCCGGGATCCCAGAGGCACGTTATTTATTCTCACTGTATTTTGATGGGAAGATGAAAAATGATTTGACTCGACCTTCCTCTATTCACCTCATTATACATGTCAAATAACGTGAGGTAATTACTGCCAGCAAATACTCACACTCCCCTTTATAGGATTTCTGGGTGAGGCCAGGAGATCCAAACCTTTTTCTTTCTCTATGGTATAATATCATTCTTTTTATAATAATATACTTGTTTTTAAATGTTAAACTGGTTTTAATATAAATGTTTTAAACCTTAAGTAATAAAATAAATTGCATGCTTATTTTTACGTACCAAAAAGTTTACCACTTTTTCTATTTTTCTATTATGCCTACTCTTTTATATTTAATATAATATTTTATAATTACATTCTTCTTTGGGGTGTAACTGCGACTTTGTGATCACAATTTCAATCCACTACCTGTGATGTAGAATAAAGTTTCCTTGATCCTTGAAATGAGATTTAAACCCTCATGCTACCTGCTGCACCACTGTGCCACCATCAAAAGAGAATAAAACTGAGACCAAAAAGGGTCAGCCACGCCCACACGGGCTAATAAAACATAATCTTAACCACTCGTCTTAAACGATGATGAGGAACGACAACAAAATCAATCTTATCAGATGGTTGTACAGCTACAGCTTTAAACTACTTCACACCAGTCTGTGATCAAAAACAAAGCTTACTCCTGCACAATTAGTTCACAAAAATTCACAATTAGTGCTCACAATTAGGTACTAAACTAATATAACACGTTATTCACTTCAGACCTTTTCTTCAGACTTAATAAACATGTTACTGCATGTGTACTTCTGGTAAAGCTCTTTATTTCTGTCGTGGCTTCCGGTTCATTTAAACAGCCCTCACTTCAGCACACCAGGGGTTAAAGAAACGCCAGTGGGCCGCGTGACAGCTAAGAACAAGGTTAAAAGACTTTTAAGCTGATGATGTCTTTTAATAGATTGATTTGTTAATAATGCAGCGAGGGAAAAGAAAGTTAGTGCAGTAAGTAATGGGGCGGCATCCGTCTTGCTCTCTCGCGGCCTTGTGAACAGACAGAAACCATGAAACATTGATGGAGAGCGCCGGAAGGGTCGGACCTCGCACCTCTGACACACATCAGTTAGAGCCGACAGACGGGAGCTTTAGGAGAGTCGGAGCTAATGAACATGAGAGCACTTTCAGCACGCCGCTGCCATGTGAATATTCAAATCATCACTCCTCAGAGGAACGAAGCTCGAGAAGGGAAAGTTCATTCTGTCTGAAAAACTGCTTTTGTTCTACGGAGATATCCAAAGTTCTTTAATAATCAGCCGTATGATAAACCCGGGTGTTTAACACTCACACTATTGATGAGTTCACTGTACAGGCATAAAGGATAACACGGTGTTTAACACTGACAAACATCAGCACAATCCAGTAGTTCATAGATAAATAAGAGGGCAGCTTAAGGTATTAGAGGCCATGAAGGTACTGCACTAGTAATCAAAAGGTCATTGGGTCAAATCCCACCACAGCCAGGTTGTTACCAAGAGACTTTGCAAGTACAAACGAACACTTTCCCCAAATGACTCTTTTGAAATGAATCAGTAGAATCTAATCAGTGCTGTGTTCTTATCTGTGCTAAAGATTCGGATGAGTTAGAGAAAGAATCGGTTCATCTCTTTTCTTTTAGTGGAATTTTAATCTCTCTCCTGAAAAAAGTGGATAACATGGATATAGATTTGGTCTGGAAGGTCAGGTGAGCAGCACTTATGATTATTATGATATGAACACTTAAAATGAGTTTAATTCTCCGTTGTGTAAAAGCAACTAGGTTAAGCTTATCAAATCTGGTTCCAATTCCTCCTTCAGTACATTAAATAAGTCTCGACTAGATAAGAGAATAAATAAGAGTTTAAAAGATAAAGACTTTGTGTTAAATAATATCTGATAGTAATATCGCCTGGAGGAAGAGTAAGTGTCTGAGCTTGTGTACTTTTATAATTTATAATGTTACTTTCCCTTTTTTACTCTAAGTACATTCACGTTGATGTACTTTTATACTTCTGCTTGAGTAAAACTTTTCAAGCCTACTTCCACTTTTACTTTAGTCATTATTTTTCCAGATTTCTTTACTTTTACTTAAGTACAGAACTTGTGTACTCCTGCCACCTCTGGACCTTAAGGACAAAAATAAGTTCCAAATAAAACCACCAGGACCTTGAATATTAGTATAGTAGGATACATTTAAAATGATGATGATGATTATCCGATTAATAGCAGCCGACTCTCGGTCACTTGATGGATCATCGATCCATGAAGTATTTCGGCAATGATAGTGGAGTAGTTTGCCGTTGCT